>PVIJ01019659.1:0-22926 GCA_004024925.1 Scalopus aquaticus
TGAAGTCACCCGATACTGTCATTTTCCTTTAGGCTCGTCTCATTTAGCATCATTCCCTCCACTTCCACCCGGTTGTTCTAAGAAAGTTCCTTTATTGAAAAATATTAATTTTAAAATACATCTTGCCTTTGACTTGGTTCCCCTCTCTGGAAAGCTAGCCCACAGAATTAGCTAAGCCAGATTTTTTTTTTTTTTAGTGGAATGGTAACAGGAACAGCAACAAGTCCAGAAAAAATGTCTGACATCACCAGGGAAACACTGGAACCTTGAACCTTGGAGACAGTCTGACCTACAGGTGAAGCCTCGAGAGACGGGCGTCGTGTGCAGTTCGGGGAGCCAGGGGGAGAGACTCCAGGCACTCTGATTATTTGTTTCTGCTTTGGAAAATGATTTCATAAGCAATACATGCGCACTTCAGTTTTTAAATGGGTAATGATTTTTGAGTAATTTTAATTAAAAGAAAATCTGATAGTTTGCATTCAGTAGCTCAAAAACGTGAGATTGATGATGTAGGATGCATTTTCAAAAGTATGCAACGGAAGCCAGTCCCTTTCTCGTAAGCTGTCGTAGGGAGATGAGGGCTGGTTCAAAGGTGCTTTGTCATTTTGAGACGCTGGTTCACTGCGGGATGCAGTGGTGCAAAACTGGACTGGACCACGGCAGGGTACTCGGGCTCTCTTCCCCGCCCCTCACTTGGGGGTCTCCCCCTTTACAGCCATGTTTCCAGGGTTTGTTTTTGGTTCGAATTTCTTTGCTGTTCCTCGTTACACCAAAGTGAAAACAAATTGCACCAGAAAGGACTTGAGTAACATGACTGTTCTTATCACACCCTTCCAAGAACATTCCAGACTTAAAGAAGCCAGAGACAGAGGCTACGAATAGCTGTAGAGCAAAGAGGGGCTGGTTCTGAGATTAATCCCTTCCCATCTGCTCTGTCCACGGAACAACTCCAAAGGCAAGGAGACAGTTCTCACGCCACTTAAAATTAGAAATTGAGCCCACTGAAATGATTGCTTTTATCTTTAGCCAGTCTCACGAAGAAAACAGGAGAAAATAGCATAAACAAAAAGCGGGAAATTACAGTAGATTCAGGAAAAAAGTCAGATTGCCATAAAAATCTGCCTGTAAAGGAGTCCAACAATCTGGAAAAGTGGACAAATTCCTGGATTGATATAATCATCCAAAACTAAACACATAAATCACCTGAACCGACCAATCACAAGCAGTGAAATACAAAGAGTAATAAAAACACTCCCCCAAAACAAAATCCCAGGACCAGACGAATTCACAAATGAATTCTACCAAACATTCAGAAATTACTACCTATTTTACACAAACTCTTTTGAAAAATGGAGAAGGAAGCAATACTACCAAATACTTCCTATGAAGCCAACATTAAATTAATACCAAAACCAAATGAGAACACAGAAGAGAAAACCACAGGCCAATCTCTCTCATGAACACCGTAGCAAAAATCCTCCAACTTTGAGCTAACAGAATCCAGCAATGCATCAAAAATATATTCCAGGACATCACCAACATGGCCGGGAAGGGATGCTAGAATCAACTCCCCAAAAAGAAAAGCCGCTTATGTAGAGACATCAGCCAAACCCAGAGATGATCCAGAAACACTACATAAATCTAACACCCTCACGGTGTTAGAAGAACCAGAAAGAAGCTGAAAAGACAACCAACGAACTACCAGATCCCCTCTCCCATCCCCCCTACGCAAAACCAGACCAGGAATCCAAGACGCCAGGCACCTGAGAAGACCCAGAACAAGAAAGGTGGGCAGAGGGGTTTCCCCAAGGCACGGCGGAGTGATCAACCCGAGCAGAACCTCCAGGTAGCAACAGAGGCCTGCAGAGCGCAGTGTGCACAGAGGAAGGAGGTGGGACCCCACCCCAGGGCAGCCACAATGGAGCTCACCCCCCCACCCACACTCTTGTTACGGTGCCAGCACTCTAGCTCCCCTCTGGCACATAACTCTAGGGTGGTGCCCCACCCCCCAGTAGCCCTAATATCCTCTAGCCACTGGAGGAACCGCGGGGGAGGCTCTCGGCTCTAGGCCGGGACAAGAGCCACAGTCGGGGCTTCCTGCTCCCCTGGGCCGGACAAAAACCATGGTCAGGGTCAGCTCCCAGCCACCAGAGAAATCACGGGAAGGACCAGCTCCACAAATGCAGGAGAAAGCCCGTGGGCTAGGCTACCGGGACCATCCTCCAGGCACGGGATTAGGGCCACTGGGACAAAGGGGAAAAAAAATAGGGAAAAACCCACAGGTGGCCCTCTGCCCGGGCTTGAAACTGGAACCCCAGGGCAGGGCTTGAAACAACTCCGGAATCCTGATGGGACTGGAAATCCCAACTACCTGAGGCAACACACAGCCACCTGCTCCCTACCATGAAGTGGCCGTGCCCCAACAGTGGTGAAAGCAGAGGAGCAGAGGCTGCGGCAACTCCCCTCCAGACCCAACGCCATAGCCGTGATAGCCTCTAGGAAACACTGGCAGAAACAGCCGGCAAGAGCAAGCTCTACAGCGAGAATACCAGCAGTGACAGAACTGACTGCAGCAGCAGCAGACACCTGAAAGGGGACAGAACCCAGCAGTGGGGCCACCCAAACACCCAAGACCTCAGGGGCAAAAGACTCGAGTCCTTCCCTTGCTCTCAAGAACTCTAAGGACCTGGAGAGCTTCCTTGAACTCCGGGTGGCTCCTTCCTTTGGTCGCCAATTTTGTTTTCCTTTTTCTCTTCATTTCTGGGTACTGTCTTATCTTACCTCCATTCTTCTACCCCTCTGGTTTTCCTTATCTTCACCCTCTTCCTCTTTCTCCATCTTCTCCTACTCGATCTCTTTTAGTCACAAGCGTCATCAGATCTCACTTAAAACTCTCTAGGAAGAACCCTCCCCCCCCATTCAATATTCACTTTTTCCATGTTATTGTCTTATTTTATCTCCATCTTTCTACCTGCCCATTCTTTTTTCTTCTTTCTTTCCACTTTCTGTCCTCTCCTCTCCCTTCTCCTCTAAGACATTTTTTAGCTGCAGTATGTTTTGTTTTGTTTTACACAAATCTCTCTAGGAAGACCTCCTGAATTAAACCTGCAACTACCATCTCAACTGAAACCACTAAAAACAAACAAGTTATCCTCCCTAGCCTGCAAGGATCTGGTGCAAACCAGCCACAGGCCTCAGTACTGGGGTTCTTGGAACTGAGTGGAGCTAGCACTGGGACCACCGACCACCACGTCCACCAGGGGGTTGGCCTAACAGGGCCAGAATCGGTTAGATCACCAGCCCCCAACACCCAAGGAGAACCCAAAGAGATGCCTGCCAATACTAGTGCCACAAGCTCAACAAATCAGAAGACAATCAGGGAGAAGGAAAAAAACAAACCACCAAGCACGCCCTCAGGAAAGGACACAAAGAAAATCAAGCACCAAAACTCACTGACAGTGACACAGAACTTCTCTGACAGATAAAGAATTTAGAATCATGATTAAGGAAATCATGATGAAGGAAAAGAAATGGAAAAAAAACAATTAACGATCTGAAGAATGAAATCGAGACCCTAGAGGAGGAGAAGGGCTTAATGGAAGAACTAAAGATCTCCGGGAAAAGCGATAAAAGCACAACTGATGAAATGGAAGACCGCACAAGCGATCTCAAAGATGCAAATATTAAAAGATCCAAAAGGGAAGAGGAAATGGAAGCACGAAGGGGAAAGAATGAAAAAACAATTCAAGATCTGACACCATGAAAATCTGACACCATGGCAACAGGAAACAAGAGTTTTAGGAATCCCAGAAGGAGAGGAAAGGGACCATGGAACAGACAAACTATTTAAGGAGGTGATAGAAAAAAACTTCCCAAGTATGAAAATAGGCATACAAGAAGATCTCCAAGTCACCACAATGCTAGAAGACCTACACCTAAACATGTAATAGTTAAGCTCACACAAATACAGGACAAGGAAAAATACTGAAAATGGCAAGGGGGAGGAAACAAGTAACTTATAAAGGAAAACCCATCAGGATGAGATCTGACTTCTATGAAGAAACGCTACAGGCAAGGAGAGAATGGAGACACACAATCCAACTCCAAGACAATAAATGCCAACCAAGAATACTTTATCCAGGAAAGCTCTTTTTCCTCTATGAAGAAAGGAGAAGGATCTTCCCAAACAAGTCTCCAGAAATTCGTTATGACTAAACCCCCACTACAAACAACACTGTAAGTCCTAAAACCAAAACCGACAAAGGAATGAAAAAGACCAGAACAAGGAATAAAATCACAGAAAGACAAATAGAGTGGCCAATATAGATGCCAATGTATCAATATTAACTCTAAATGTAAACGGACTAAACTCATCAACACAAAGGCAGAGTAGCAAATGGATCAAAAAACAGGACCCAACCTTCTGCTGTCTACACGAAACACATTAAGCCACAAAAGATAAACACAGACTGAAAAAGGCTGGAAAATAATCCTACAAACAAATAGACCTAAAAAGGAGGCAGGGACAGCTATATTTATCAGATAAAGTAGACTTCAAACTAAGAAAGGTAGAGAGACATAGATGGTCACTACATCATGATAAAGGGGACAATTCAGCAAGATGATATAACCCTCATCAACATACACTCCCCAGTTGAAGGAGCACCAAAATATTTAAGACAATTATTATCATCGCTGAAAACAGAATACCTATATAGTAGACTTCAACACCACATTATCACAAATAGATCCAGATAAACAAGGAGATTGAAGCTCTAAATAAGGACCTAGAACACATGGGCTTAACATAGCTATAGGGCACTGCACCCCCAAAAATCTAAATACACATTCTTCTCAAGTGTACAAGGATCATAATCCAGGATTTATCACATACTAGGTCACAAAAAAAAAACCTCAACAGATAGAGATGAAAATCACACCTACTATTTTCTCTGATCATAAAGCATTCAAACTAGAAATGAACCATGAAAAAAAAAAAGGAACCCTTTTACATCATGGAGATTGAAACCCACACTGCTCCAAGACCACTGGACTAATGAGGAGATCAAAGAAATACCTAGAAATGAATGACAAAGACGACAACTTTCCAGAACATTTGGGATACAGCAAAAGCAGTATTAAGAGGGAAATACACAGTAATACAGGCTCACATCAAGAAAAACCAACCTAATCTCCACCTCAAAGAATTGGAAAAGGAACAACAGAAAAACCCAAAAGCCAGTATAAGAAAGGAAATAATAAAAACCAAAGAAGAAATAAATGAAATGGAAATCAAATACAGAAGATGAAGGAAACCAAAAGCTGGTTCTTCCAAAAAAATAAAACAGACCTCTAGCCAGGCTTACAAAGAAGAAACAGGAGAACACACAAACAGGATAAGAAATCAGAGAGGAGAATTTACGACATAGCAGAAATCAAAAGAATTACCAGAGATTATTATAAACAACTATACAGAAACAAGTTCAACAACTTAGGGGAAATGGACACATTCCTGAAACTGCACAGCGACCCAAAATAGGTAAAGAAGATATAGAACACCTGAAGGGGCCAATCTCAAGCAGCAAAATTGAAGCAGTAATCAAAACCCTCCCCAAAAACAAAAGCCAAGGACCAGATGGTTTCATAAACGAATTCTACCAAACGTTTAAAAATGAACTAGTCCCTGTATTAAACTCTGTGGAAAACAACTGAGAAGGAGTACTACCAAACACATTCTATGAAGCAGACATTGCTCTAATACCAAAAACAAAGACAATGCAAAAGAAGCAAACTACAGACCAATCTCCCTAATGAATACTGATGGAAAAATATTTACCAAAATCTTGGCCAACAGGCTCCAACAATGCATCAAAAAGGTAATACACCACAACCAAGTGGGATTTATTCCAGGGACACAAGGATGGTTCAAAATCCAAAAATCAATGTCATCCAACACATCAACAGAAAGAAAAGAACCGTATGATCCTATCAATAGAAGCTGACAAAGCATTCCACAAAGTGCAACATCTATTTATGCTAAAGGCCCTTGAAATCCTTGGGAGAGAAGGAACATTCCTTGACATAGTAAAAGTCACATGACAAACCCACAGCCCATATTATCCTCAATGGTGAGAAGCTGAAAGCCTTCCCCCTCAAATCAGGAACAAGACAAGGATGTCCACATTCACCACTGCTTTTCAATATAATACTTGAAATCCTAGTGAGAGCAATAAGGCAAGAGAAAGACATACAAGGAACCCAAATAGGGAAGAAAAATTAAACTGTCACTATTTGCAGATGACATTATACACAGAGAATCCTAAAAACTCCATAGAAAAACTACTCAAAACTATAGACCAATTTAGTAACACAGGACACAAAATCAATGCACAAAAATCAGTAGCCTTTCTATAGGCAAACACTCAGTCTAAAGAAATTGAGAATCATCCCCTTCAAATTCGAAACCAAAAAAAAATCAAGTACCTGGGAATAAACCTAACAAAAGAGGTAAAGGACTTATACGAAGAAAACTACAGGACACTGTTAAAAGAAATAGAGAACACAACACAATGGAAAGACATCCCCTGCTCATGGACTGGAAGAATCAACTATCAAAATGGCCATCCTACCAAAAGCAATCTACAGATTCAATGCTATTCTGATAAAAATCTCATTGACATTCTTCAAAGAAATAGAACGGATTCTGATGAAATTCATATGGAAGCAAAAATAAACATTGAACAGCTAAAGCTCTCCTAAAAAGTATATAAATGGAGGGATTACACTACGTGATTTCAAACTATACAACAAAGCAGTACTAACTGAAACAGCATTGTACTGGAGCAAAAACAGACACCCAGAACCATGGAATCGAACAGAAAAGCCAGAAATAAATCCACGTATTTATGGACAACTAACCTTCGACAAAGGAGCATAGAATACGCAGGGAACAAGGTTAGCTTGTTCACTAAATGGTGTTCGGAAAACTGGACTGCCACATGAAAAAAAGAAAGCTAGACTACTACCTCACACAAGGCACAAAAGCCAACTCAAAATGGATAAAAGACCTGAGCTAAGACCTCAAATCATAAAGTTTACAGAAGAAAATATAGGCAAAACTCTACATGAGGTACACCTCATCAAAATCTTTAAACACACTTGCCTCATAGCAAAGGAAGTGAAAGAAAAGATAAACAGCCAGGACTACATCAAGCTAAAAAGCTTCTGTACAGCAAGAGACAGTAATCAAAACAAACACACCCCCTACTAATTGGGAGAAGATCTTTGCACACAACACAACTGATAAAGGACTGGTAACAAATCCACAAAGAGCTCACACAATTCAACAAAAACGAAGTCAACAATCCAGTCAAAAAATGGGCAGCGGAGCTAAAAAGACTTCTCCAAAGAAAAGCAAATGACCAACAGGTACATGACAAAATGCTCAACATCACTTATAATCAGGGAAATGCAAATTAAAACCACAATGAGATTCCACATCATGCCAGTGAGAATGGTGCACATTAAAGAAACAGGTAACAACAAATTTTGGTGAAGACGTGGAGAAAAAGGAACTCTACTACACTGCTGGTGGGAATACAAACTGGTCCAACCACTATGGAAAGCTGTATGGTGTTCCCGCAAACTGCTAGAAATGGAGCTTCCATATGACCCGGCTAGCCTACTTTGGGAATCTACCCAAAGGGCACAAAAACACTAATCCAAAAGGATACATGCACCCACATGTTTACTGCAGCAGTTTACAAAAGCTAAGTTATGGAAACAACCCAGATGCCCAAAAATAAATGACTGGATCAAGAGGATGTGATACATATACACAATGGAAAACTATTCAGCATTTAAAAGACAAACACATGCAATTCACAGCAACATGGATGGAACTAGAAAGGCTCATGCTCAGCAAAATAAGCCAGAAAGAAAGAAAAATATGTAATGGTTTGACTTATAACAGGAATATGGGGAGCCAAGTGAGAATGCAAAATTCATCAGGGGAGGGAAAGATCTCAAGAGTGGGGCAGAGGGGAGCATAGGGGACTATGGTGATGGCTTCATGGTTGAACTGGTGGTGGGTAACCCATGGGGAACACACAATGTAAGAGATCTGAATAACAAAAGTAAATTTTCATTGAAAATATATGTATTTCACCATGACCAAGTGGGATTTATTCGACTGGCACAGAATGGTTCAACATCAGAAAAATCAATGTAATCCAACCCATCAACAAAAATAAAAATGAAAACCGTGTGATTATATCCACAGACTCTGGGAAAGCATTTGACAAATTCCATTATCTGTTTATGGTGAAAGCCCTCAAAATTCTAGGCATAGAAGGAACATACCTCAACATGATAAAGGTCATATATTACAAAACCACAGGCAACATCATTTTCAATGGTGAAAAGCTGAAAGCTTTTCCCTTGAAATCTGGAACTAGACAAGGATGTCCACTGTCAGCACTGCTTTGCAATGTAATCTGGAAGTCCCAGCCAGAACAATAGGAAAAAGGCATACAAGGAATCCAAATAGTGAAAGAAGTAAAAGCTATCACTACTTGGAGATAGTATGATATAGAGAACCCGAAAAACTCCACAGGAAAACAAATCAAAATGATCAATTTAGTAAAGTAGGATACAACATCAACACAAAAATCAGTAGCCTTACTAGATGTCAACAATCGACCCAAGAAGAGGAAATGAAGAAAACCATCCTTTTACAAAAAAAATAATAATAATAATAATCAAATACCTGGAAATTAACCTAACAAATAGAAGACAAATGTAAAGACCTCCCCAGCACATGGATTGGAAGAATTAACAGTATCAAAATGGCCATACTATCGAAAGCAATTTACAGATTAAATGCTATTGCAATAAATCTCTCATTGACATTCTTCTAAGATACGGAACACTGGAGTTGTTCATATGGAGCCACATCAAATAGTCAAAGATCTCGTGACCAAAAAGGAGAATGGAGGTATTACCCTCCATGACTTCAAATTATGCTACAAAGCCATAGTAATGAAAACTTCATGGTACGACAAGAGAAACAGACCAGTGGAATCCGACAGAAAAACCAGAACTCAACGCACATGTATATGGACAACTGTCTTTGATAAAGGGGGAAAGAATAGGCAATGGACAAAGTTTAGCATCATGCTGCGAAAACTGGACATGGAGGTAAATAAAACTAGACTACTACCCTCAAACCATGCACGAAAACCAGTTCCAAGTAGGTGAGAAACTTGGACATAGTATCTGAAACCGTAAAAAATAGAAAAGGTAACAGGCAAAACACTATATAACATATATCTTAGGAACATTTTAAAAGACACAAAGATACTGAAGGAAGACATTAACAGCAGGGATTACATCGAACTAAAGATTCTGTACATTAACCAAACCAAGTAGACAGCCTACTGAAATGGGAAAAAAACTTTTGCATCCCATCATACACAGATCACAAAAATCTACGAAGAACTCAAAAACAAAAGCAAAAAATCCAGTCAATAAATGTGCAGATCTTAAGACACTTCTCTAAAGAAATGCTAATAACAGACATATGAAAAAATGTTCAACATACCTCAAACAGGGAAATGCAAATCAAAACCACAATGAGACAACACATTCACACCAGCAAGAATGGCCCAATATTTAAAATACAAACAAAAAAAACAGGCAACAAATGTTGGGGACAATGTGGAGAAAAAGGAATGCTCCTACCTACTGGTGGGAATGCAAACTGGTCCAGCCTCTATGGAAAGCTCTATGGTGGTTCCTCA
Source organism: Scalopus aquaticus (assembly GCA_004024925.1). Lineage (NCBI taxonomy): Eukaryota > Metazoa > Chordata > Mammalia > Eulipotyphla > Talpidae > Scalopus > Scalopus aquaticus. The sequence goes on from PVIJ01019659.1 coordinate 9,801, forward strand.
AAGACTAAAAACGGAGTTTCCATAGGACACACAAGTTCCACTCCCAGGAATACATCCAAAGTGCACAGAAACAATCCAAAAGGACACCCGCACACCTATGTTTATTGCAGCACTATTTATAATAACACATGGAAACAACCCAGTGCCCCAAAAATGACTGGGTCAAGATAATGTGGTGCATGTACACAAGGGCGTACTATTCAGCAATTAAAGATAAACACATGCAATTCGCAGCAACATGGATGGAGCTAGAAGGGATCATGTTCAATGAAATAAGCCAGAAGGAAAAGAAAGGAAAACTATCGAATGGCTTCACTTATAGGAGGAATACAGGGGAGCCTAGCAAGAGATCACGAGGAGAAAACAAAAACCAGCAGGCAACCATGGAGGACAGACATTCAGCAAGGGAGGGGGAGGAAAGGGATCGCGAGAGGGGAGAAAGGAGCCCAAGGGACTATGGTGACGGTTCCCGGGTGATGCGGTGAGGAGCCCCCGGGGAATACACAATAATGCGAAAGCGCTAAATGAGAAAGGGGGAGAATAACGTCAGACAGCTTCATCCCTCCTGCAGAACCTCGGCCTCTGTGGCTCGAAGGTGAGAGAGACGGGTGAGGAGGTTCACGGGGTGAGAGCCATTGACCCTCAGGCCAGGGCCGGCAGACATGTACACACACGAGTGTCCACGTACACACACGAATGTCCACATCTGGGGGCTGCGAGTTTCCAGCATCCACCGCAAGTCATCCATTAGACACAAGAGCTGGTTGGGGCCTCGCGCTGCTTTTCAGCAACAACTTTTGTAAGGAAATCAGGTGAGCGCTGGGGAAACCACGCTCCAATAAAGACCCTCATTTAAGAATCCCAACCACAAGCAGCCTTACCCTTCAGGTGCTGCCTTTTGAGGAATGAAGGACGACAGTGGTGGATGTGGCCTGATACCAACCACCTGTTAGTGACTGAGGCAGTAGCAGCCAGAGGTGGTGAGCTAAGGGGGAGAAAAATCACTGTTCAAACAGCCCTATTCAAGCGTCCAGTCACATCCACATGATTTGATCTCAATGTTGAAATTTCTAGTTAGTAGTTTTTATTATGAAGACTGAGAATAGGTTTGCATAAAGGAAAGTGAGAATTAAGACTACAGAGCGGCCTCCCTGGTGGCAAAGGGCTAAGTCTCAGCGATCTCAAGCTATTGGCCCAACTGTGGCTTGAATTTCATTCCCGGCCAGCTGACCCAAGGCGCAGCAGACCTCTCCTGTCTCCCGCTGCTCCCCTCAGCAGTGGATTTAGTGGAAATGCCTATCCTGCTCCCCACTCAGTCTCTGGGGAGTCCTCTCACCCCACCCCGCCACACCTCTGGCCTGCACCCCAGCTCTTGTATGCATAAACGTGTTTAAAAAGGCACGACTAAAGAGAAAAGCAGCTCAAAACAACAGTAGCTTCGTCAGCAAGGCTTAGCCCTGACAACAGACACAGATTCCTAGTTTGCTGCTGGCTTGGTTCAGTCTGACCTTCTCGCTCTACTGCACCAGGAGGTGAAGTCACCCGGTTTTTGTCTTTTTCCCTTAGGCTCATCTCATTTCGATTACTCCCTCCACTCCCACCACGTTGTTGTAAGAAAGTTCATGTTTTTATTGAAAAATACTAATTTTAAAATACATAAAGCCTCTGACTTGGTTCCCCTTTGGTAGTAACCCACGGAGATACATAAAGCACTATTTTGAGTGGAAAGATAACGGGAACAGCAGCACGTCCAAAGACACGCCTGACCTCACCCGGGAACGCACTGGAGCTTGAGCCTTGGAGACGGATCCGCAGGGGGAGCCCTGAGACGGCGTCGCGAGCAGCTCAGCCAAGCGGGACAGACTGCAGAACTGGTGACTCCTTTCTGCTTCCACAAACGATTTTATCACCAATAGTTGCTCAATTCAAATTTGAACTGGATAGTGGTATTTAATTGAGTATTTTTAATGGGAAAAATAAGGCAGAGAAGATCTGAGATGACTGAGTTGGCTTTCAGAAGCTCAACAAGACCAACTTTGACGCTGTAGGATGCATTTTCCAAAGTGTGCAAAGGGAGGCAGGCCCTGGTATGGCCCCACCTTACAAGCTATTGGGGAGATGTGGACGGGTTCAAAGGTGCTTCGTCATAGGAGACACCCTACATCACATACATCTTAGTCACATTTTTAAAGCCACATCCCCCAAAGCAGAGATAGTGAAGGAAACGGAAAACAGCGGGCATTACATCAAAGTAAAAAGCTTCTGTACAGCAAAAGACACATTAAGTCAAACAGACAGTCTACTGAACGTGTTTTTGCACTCCATACTACAGACAAGGAACTGATCACAAAAATCTACAAAGAACTCACACAACTCAATGGAAACAAAGCAAAAAATAGTCATTGCCTGAGCAGATCTTGAAAGACACTTCTCCGTAGAAGAAATGCAAATGACAAACGGACATATGGAAAAAATGTTCAACATCCCTCCATCAGGGAAATGCCAATGAAAGCACGAGGAGGTAACACCTTAATACCAGCAAGAACGGCACATACTAAAAAAACAAGAGCCAACGAATGTTGGCGAGGATGTGCAGAAAAAGCAACTCTCCTCCACTGTTCGTGGGAATGCAAACTGGTCCAGCCTCTAAGGAAAGCTGTATGGTGGTTATTCAAGCAACTAAAAATGGATCTTCCATGTGACCCAGCAATTCCGCTCCTTGGAATATGCCCAAAGGACACAAAAGCAATCTAAAAGGACACATGCACAACTATGTTTATTGCAGCATTATTTACAGTAGCTAAGACATGGGAAAAACCCCCATGTCCCAAAATTGATGACTGGATCAAGACGACATGGTCTATATACACAGCCAAATCCTATTCAGCAAACAAAAAAAGTAAACACATACAATTCCCAGCAACATGGATGGAGCTAGAAGGGATTAGGCTCAGCCAAATAATCCAGAAGGAAAATATTGAATGGTTTCACTTATAGGAGGAATATAGCAGAGTGAAGTGAGAGATCAGGGGGAGAAAACAACAAATGAAACCAGCAGGCGACCATGGATGACAGATTCAGTGAGGGAGGTGGAGGAGAAGGGATCAGAAAGAGAGGGCAGAGCACAAGGGACTGTGGTGACGCTTCAGTGGTGATCCCATGGTGGGGAACCCACGGGAGATACGCAGTAATGTCAAAGATGTAAACAACATAGAAAAATGAAGCCACTTTGTTCCTCGTCCAGAATCTCGGCCTCTGTGGAACTAAGGTGAGAGACAGGGGAGGTGGTTCACAGGGTGAGAGCCATCCAGCCTCAGGCTAGGCCCAGAATATTCGTAAATGCACACTAGTGCCCATGGACTCTTGAGTACACATGTAGGTGCCAGAGATTTCTAGCGTCTACCGCAAGTCACGCATTACCAAAGTGTCTGTGGGGGCCTCGCACAGCTTTTAAGCAACGAGTCCTGTAAGGAAACCACGTGAGCCACTGGGAAAACCAAGCACCAATAAAGACCCTCAATTAAGGATCCAACCACAAGCCGACTTATCCCTTCAGTGCTGCCTTTTGAGAAATAAGTAGGACAGTGGCGGAAACGGCCTAATACCAACCACCTGTTAGTGACTGAGGCAGTGGCAGCAACAGGTGATGAGCTAAGGGGGAGAAAACACCTCTCAAACAGGCCTATTCAAGCGTCCAGTGATTTGATCTCAATGTTGAGTGAAATTCCGAGTTACATATTTATCTTCTGAATAAAAACTGAGAATGGATTTGAATAACAAAAGTGAACATTAATTAAAAGACTAAAGAGAGGGCCTCCCAGGTAGCGCAGGGTTAAGTCTCGGCACTATGAAGCTGTCACAGCCACCACAGCCTGAGATCCACCCCAGGGCAGGAGCTGGCCCCATGATGCAGCAGTCCCCTCCCGTCTCCCCGCTGCTCCCCTCAGCAGTGGGTTTCAGTGGATCCGCCTGTTCTGCTCCCCACTCTGTCTCTGGTGAATCCTCACACTGCCCACACCTCTGGCCTGCACCCTGGTTTGTATGTAAAAATCTTAAAAAAAAAATGAGAAAAGGAAGACCAAAGAGAAATGCAGTTTCAAAACAGCTTCGTCAGCAAGGCTAGTCCCCCAACAACAGACCTCTAGTTTGCTGCTGGCTTGGCGTAGTCTGACCTCTCCATACTACACAAGGTGGTGAACTCACCCATATGTGTTTTTCCTTCAGGATGCTCTCACTTAGCATCATCCCCTCCACTCCACCAGGTTGTTGTAAGAAACTTTATTGCAATATATTTAATACATATATATATATATATATATATATATATGTATATATATATATATATATAGCCTTTGACTTGGTTCCCCTTTGGAAAGCTAGCTCACGGAGATAGAGATATAAACCAAAGATAGATTTTTTGAGTGTAACGAACAGGAACAGCAGCAAGTCCAGAAAAATGTGTGACCTCGCCAGGGAATACACTGGAAGCTTAAACCTTGGAGACAGTCTGACCCACAGGTGGAGCCTCGAGAGACGGGCGTCCTGTGTAGTTCAGGGAGTCAGGCGGAGAGTTCCATGTGTTCATCATTCGCATCTGCTTTGAAAAACCATTTTATCACCAATAGCTGCCCAGTTCAGTTTTAATTGGAGAATGATTTTTAATTGCTATTTTTAACTGAAAAAAGGCAGAAAAGCCCTGAGATGACTTAAAAGATTTGCATTCAGCAGCTCAAAGACAAGACAGGCTTGTATGCTGAAGGACATGTTTTAAAACGTGTGCAACGGAATGTAGGCCCTGTCTATAAGCCTCCGTGGGGATGGGGGGGGGGCTGGTTCAAAGGCGCTTTGTCGTTTTGTTGAGATGATGCCGTTCACTGTGGGCTCAGCAGTGCAGGACCTCGCCGCAGCCGGGCACACGGGCCCCCACCCCTCCATCGGGGGTCTCCATTTGCAGGCATGTTTACAGGGTTTCTTTAGGCTCGGATTTTCTTTGTTGTCTTTCCACCACAAAAGTGAAACCAAATTAAACCAGAAAGGATTTGAGGAGTTTGACTGGGTTCTTATCACACCCTTCCAAGAACATTCCAGACCAAAAGAAGCCAGAGACATAAGGCTACAAATAGCTGAATGAGGCGAGAGAGGCTGGTTTGGGACATTCATCGTTTTTCATCTGCTCTGTCCAACGGACCAACTCCTAGGCAAGGAGACAGTTCTCACTGCACTTAAAATTAGAAATTCAGCTCACTGAAATGTTTGCTTTTACCTTTAGCCACTATCACAAAGAAAAAAACAGGGGAAAACAAATTGATCAAAAACAAAAAAGGAGAAATTCCAGCAGACTCAGGAGAAAGATTATGATGAAAACCTGTATGTAAACGAGTTCAACAATCTGGAAGAGGTAGACAAACCCCTAGCACGATATAATCACCCCAAACGGGAGACACAGAGCACCTACACACCAATCACAAGCAGTGGAAAGACGACCAGTAATTCAAACACTCCCCAAAACAAAAGCCCAGGACCAGATGATTTACAAATGAATTCTACAAAACATTCAGAAATGAACTAGTGCCTATTTTACACACATGCTTTCAAAATATGGAAAGGAAGAAATACTACCAAATACATTTTAGGAAGCCAACCTTACACTCATACCAAAACCAAACAAGGACAATACCAAAAAAAACCAGCTTGTATGCATAAATAAATCTTTAAAAAAACAAAAAAAAAAAAACTGCAGGCCAATCTCTCATGAACTTTTAGCTAATAGAATCCAACAGTGCATCAAAAAGGTACTTCACCATGACCAAGTGGGATTTATTCCAGGGGCACAAGGATGGCTCAACATCAGAAATTCGATTTAATCCAACACATCAATATAGACATATAGAACAATGGAATCAAATAGAAAAATCAGAAGTCACCCAAATGTTTATAAACAACTATTTGATGATAAAGGTAAAAAGAAGATGCAATGGAACAAGTTTAACAGTGCTGGAAAAAACTGGACGACTACATGTAGAAAAATCAGACTAGACTACCTCACGTCATGCACGAAAACCAATGCAAAATGGCTAAGAGACTTGGACATGAGCCCTGAAACCTCAAAATATATATGGTAACAGACAAAACACTACATCACATTACATCTTAGTCACATTTTTAAAGACATCCCCCAAAGCAGATAGTGAAGGAAACGGTAAACAGCTGGGATTACATCAAACTAAAAAGCTTCTGAACAGCACAAGACACATTAAGTAAAACAGCCTACTGAATGGAAATGTTTTTGCACTCCATACTACAGACAAGGAACTGGTCATAATAATCTACAAAGAACTCACACAACTCAACAAAAATAAAGCAAAAAAATCTGGTCAATAAATGAGCAGATCTTAAAAAACCCTTCTCCAAAGAAGAAATGGTAATGACAACAGGTATATGAAAACATGTTCAACATACCTGATACAAGGAAATGCAAATAACCAAAATGAGACAACCTTCACAGCAGCAAAAATGACACATATTAAAAACAGGAAACAACAAATGTTGGTGAGGACATGGAGAAAAAGGAACTCTCCTCCACTGTTGGGGGAATGCAAACTGGTCCAGCCTCTATGGAAAGGTGTATGGCGGTTCCTCGAACAACTAAAATGGAGCTTCCATATGACCCAGCAATTCCACTCCTAGGAATATGCCCAAAGGACAAAGGCAATCTAAAAGGATACACGCACAACTATGTTTATTGCAGCATTATTTACAGTAGCTAAGAAATGGGAAAAACCCAAATGTCCCAAAATTGATGACTGGATCAAGACGTGGCCTATACACACAGTCAAGTACTATTCAACAAACAAAAAAAGAAACACATACAATTCCCAACACCACGAATGGAGTTAGAAGGGATCAGGCTCAGTGAAATAATCCAAAGGAAAAGAAAAATATCGAATGGCTTCACATATAGGAGGAATATAGGGGAGCCGATTAGGATCAGGAGAAAACAAATGAAACCAGCAGGCGACCATGAATGACAGATTCAGAGAGAGAGGGAGGTGGAGGATGAGGGCTCAAAACGAGGGGAAGAGCACAAGGGACTGTGGTGACGGCTCACTGGTCATCTGGTGGTGGGGAACCCCTAGGAATACGCAGTAATATGAAAGCAATAAATAAAAAAATATATAGAAAAAACCCAGCTCCGTCCCTCCTCCAACCTGGCTGCTGTGGCACGAAGGTGAGACAGATGGGTGAGGGAGCTCACAGGGTTAGAGCTATCAGTCCTCAGCCAGGCCCTGCAGAAGTGTAAACACACACCAGTGTCCACATACACACCAGTGTGCACGTGGGGGAGCCGCGAGTTTCTAGCATCTGCCGCGTCATCCATTAGGCACAAGTGCGGGGAGCGGGGCTCGCACGGCTTTGCAGCAGCGAGTCCTGTAAGGAAACCACTTGAGTGCTGGGGAAACCGGCACCAATACAGGCCCTCAATAAAGGATCCAACTCAATAAAGGATCCAACTCAATTAAGGATCCAACTCAATTAAGGATCCAACTCAATTAAGGATCCAACTCAATTAAGGATCCCACACAAGTAAGGATCCAACCACAAGCCGACCTACCCTTTAGGTGCTGCCTTTTGAGGAATGAAGAACAATGGCAGAAATAGCCTAATACCAACCACCTGTCAGTGACTGAGGCAGTAGCAGCAAGCGGTGATGAGCTAAGGGGGAGAGAAAACACCTTTCAGACAGGCCTGTTCAAGTGTCCACTCACATCCAGATGATTTGATCTCAATGTTGAGTGAAATTCCGAGTTAGGCATTTATCTCATGAACAAAATCTGAGAATGGGTTTGAACAAACAAAAGTGAACATTAATTCAAAGACTAAAGAGGGGGCCTCCCAGGTAGCACAGGGTTGAGTCTCAGCACTATGAAGCTGTCACAGCCTCCACAGCCTGAGATCCACCCCAGGGCAGGAGCTGGCCCCATGACGCAGCAGTCCCCTCCCGTCTCCCCGCTGCTCCCCTCAGCAGTGGATTTCAGTCGATCCGCCTGTTCTGCTCCCCACTCTGTCTGGTGAATCCTCACACTGCCCACACCTCTCCTGCACCCCAGTTTGTATGTAAAAATCTTTCAGAAAGTTTAAAAGAAGACTCAAGAGAAATGCAGTTGCAGAAGAGTAGCTTCGTCAGCAAGGCTAGGCCCCGACAACAGAAACTGACGTCTAGTTCGCTGCCGGCTTAGTCTGACCTCAGTACCGCACAAGGTGGGGAAATCACCGGGATGTTTTTTTCCTTTAGACTCATCTCATTTAGCATTATCCCCTCCACTTCCACCAGATTGTTGTAAGAAAGTACCTTTTTTATTGGAATATATTTTTAAAAACATACATATATATACACACACAGCCTTTGACTTGGTTCCCCTTTGGAAAGCTAGCCCACGAATAGAGATATAAGCCAAAGGTATTTGAGTGGAAAGGGGACAGCGACAATGCCTGACCCCCCAGGGAAACACTGGAAGCCTGAACCTTGGCGACAGTCTGACCCACAGGTGGAGCGTCGAGAGACGGGCGTCGTGTGCAGTTCGGGAGTCAGGGGGAGAGACTCAGGCACCCCCGATTATTCGTATCTGCTTTGAGAAATGGTTTTGGAAGTTGCTCAGTTCAATTTTTAATTTTCATTGAAAAAAGGCCAAGATGTGCGATGACAAAGAGTTTGCATTCAGTAGCTTGAAAACAAGACGGACACTTAAATCGCAGGACCAGTTTTAGCATCTAGCAGGGCAGGCAGGCGCGTGGCACGGCCCTGTCTAAGCTCGTGGGGATGGGGTCTGGCTCAGGGCTGCTGTGTCATTCTGAGATGAGGCCGGCTCACTGCGGGCTCAGCAGTGCAGGACCTCACCACAGCCGGGTACACGGGCCCCCAACCCTCCCTCGGGGGTCTCCCTCTGACAGCCATTTTTACAAGTTTGTTTTGGGGTGAATTTTTTTTTGCTGTCTTTCCAGCACAAAAGTGAAACCAAATTAAACCAGAAAGGATTTGAGGAGTTTGACTGGGTTCTTATCACACCCTTCCAAGAACATTCCAGACCAAAAGAAGCCAGAGACATAAGGCTACAAATAGCTGAATGAGGCGAGAGAGGCTGGTTCGGGACTTTCATCGTTTCCAATCTGCTCTGTCCAACGGACCAACTCCAGGCAAGGAGACCGTTCTCACTGCACTTAAAATTAGAAATTAAGCTCACTGAAATGTTTCCTTTTACCTTTAGCCACTATCACAAAGAACAAACAGGAGAAAACATATGATCAGAAACAAAAAAGGAGAAATTCCAGCACTCGGGAAAACAGAGATTACTATGAAAACCTACACGTAAACGAGTTCAACAATGTGGAGTAGACAAATCCCTAGGCACGATATAATCATGCAAAACTAAAGACACAGAGCACCTCAACAGACCAATCAGAAGCAGTGAAATACAAGCAGTAATTAAAACACTCCCCCGCCCCAAAACAAAAACCCAGGACCAGCTAGATTCACAAATTCTACCAAACATTCAGAAATGAACGAGTGCCTATCTTTCACAAACTTTTTCTCAAGTTTAAGCAAGCAACACTACCAAAAACATTTTATGAAGAAACATTACACTCACACCAAAACCAAACAAGGACAATACAAATAAAAAACCTACAGGCCAATCTGTCTCATGAACTTTTAGCTAAATGGAATCCAACAGTGCATCAAAATATTTCACCATGACCAAGTGGGATTTATTGCAGGGGCACAAGGATGGTTCGACATCAACCGAACACATCAACCGAAAATAAATAAAAACCGTACGATCCTATCAATAGACACTGAGAAAGCTTATGACAAAGTCCAATATCCGTTTATGGTGAAAGTCCTCGATATTCTAGGGATAGAAGGAACATACCTCAACAAACCCACAGCCAATATTCTCAATAGTGAAAGGCTGAAAGCCTTTTTCTTGAAATCTGGAACTAGACAAGGATGTCCACTGTCACTACACATTTTCAGTATGATACTGTGTCTTAGCCAGGAGAGCAAGGCGAGAGAAAGGCACATAAGCAATCCAAATAGGGAAAGTAAAGCTTTCACTATTGGCAGACGATATAAAAGAGACCCTGAAAAACGCACAGAGAAACCAGTCGAAATAAGTAAAGTAGGATACAAAATCAACACACAACAGTCAGTAGCCTCCTGACCTCCCTTGTGGGCAACGGCTTCAGCATAGCACTATGAAGCTGTCCAGAGCCACTGCTGGCCGACTTCCATCCCCAGCCAGGGAGCTTGCCACAGGGCACAGCAGACCTCTCCTGCCTAGCCTGCTGTTACGCTCAGCAGTGGATTTCAGTCAATCTGCCTGTTCTGCTCCCTCCTCTGTCTCTGGCAGATCCTCTTACCACCCCGCACCTCTGGCCTACACCCCAGCTTGTATGCATACACAAATATTTAAAAAGACAACCAGTAGCCTTCCTATACTCTCTCAATCTGAAGTAGAGGAAATCAAGAACCGCCCCTTTTATAATCCAACAACAAAAAGTTTAAATACCCGGGAATAAACCCAACAGAAGAGATAAAGGACCTATGCAAAGAAAACTGTAGAACATTTTTAAAACAGAAGACACAAAGAAATGGACAGTCATCCCCTGCTCATGAAGTAGCTTCACATCAAAATGACCACACTACCCAAATCAACTGAGATTCAACACTATTCCAATAAAAGTCTCAGTGACATTCTTCAAAGATCTAGAATACTGAAGTAGCTTAGATGGAGCCGCAACAAACCTCGAATACCCAAAGCTCTCCTGACCAAAAAGGAGAATGGAGGTATCATCCTCCCAGACTTCAAACTGTATTACAGAGCCATGATAATTGAAACTGGTTGTTACTAGAATACAGACATATAGAACAATGGAATCGAATAGAAACACCAGAAGTCAACCCACATGTTTATAAACAACTATTTGATGATAAAGGTGAAAAGAAGATGCAATAGAACAAGTTTAACATAGTGCTGGAAAATCAGGACGACTGCACGCAGAAAAATCAAAGCAGACTACCTCACGCCATGCACGAAAACCAATGCAAAATGGCTAAGAGACTTGGACATGAGCCCTGACACCTCAAATATACGGTAACAGACAAAATATTACATGGCATACATCTTAGTCACATTTTTAAAGACACAACCCCCAAAGCAGATAGTGAAGGAAACGGTAAACAGGCTGGGATTACATCAAACTAAAAAGCTTCTGCACAGCAAGAGAGACAATAACCGAAACAGAGACAGCCTACTGACTGGTAAAAAATTTTTGCACTCCATCCTACAGATAAGGGACTGAACTCACACAATTCAACAAAAATAAAGCAAAAAATCCAGTCAATGAATGGGCAGATCTTAAACCCTTCTCCAAAGAAGAAAACCTAGTGGCCAACCGGCATACGAAAAAAGGTTCTACATCCCTCAAACAGGGAAATGCAAATAAAAACCACAGACACCACCTTACACCAGCAAGATGGCACATATTAGCCCTCTACACTGGAGTGGCACCGCTACAGCGCCCAGGCGGTTTGGAACTCGATAGTTTATTTCTGATGTGTGATAAGATATTCTTAGCGCAATTACTTTCGTGGACCAGGCTCGGCCAGTGTCTTAGCCAATTCTTAGCTTAGTCAGTCTCAGCTTAGCATTCACTTAAAGCAGTCTTGACAGTGAGAATAGCAGTTTAAAGCTGAAATCGGGTCCTCCCAGATGGCGCAGCAGTGGACGCTGCGCTGTGGAGCTGTCGGCAGCGCAGCAAGCGATGCTGAGTTCGACGCCCAGCCGGGGAGAATCCCACATGGGATGGCAGACCTCTCCTGCCTCGCCCGCTGCTCCCCCTCAGCATTGTATTTCTGATCTGCCTGTTCTGCTCCCCGCTGTCTGTGTGAACCCTCTCGCCGCCCCACGCCTCTGGCCTGCACCCCAGCTCGTATATATAAATAAATCTTTTAAAAAATAAAGCTGAAATCATCTCGAGTTGCTGGTTTGCCTGTGTGAAAAAGGCCTCGAGTGCAAAGGGCTAAAAAGGGGAAACAAAGAATGTTGGCAAGGATGTGGAGAAAAAGGAACTCTCCTCCACTGTTGGGGGGATGCAAACTGGTCCGGCCTCTATGGAAAGCTGTAGGGTGGTTCCTCCAACAACTAAAAAGGGAGCTTCCATAAGACCCAACAATTCCACTCCTAGGAATATACCCAAAGGACACAAAATCCAAAAGGACACATGCACACCTATGTTTACAGCAGCACTGTTTACATGGCTAAGGAAACAACTCAAACGCCCCCAAATTGATGACTGGATCAAGATGTGGTCCATATAAACAATGGAATAACATTCAGCAGACAAAAAAGATAAACACATGCCATTCTCTGACCTGGAGCCAGAAGGGATCATGCTCAGTGAAATAAGTCAGGAGGGAAAGAAACTATCGAATGGCTTCGCTTATTGGAGGAATACAGGGGAGCCTAGCAAGAGAGATCACGAGGAGAAAACAAAAACCAGCGGGCAACCATGGAGGAGAGACATTCAGCAAGGGAGGGGGAGGAAAAGGGATCGTGAGAGGGGAGAAAGGAGCACAAGGGACTATGGTGACGGTTCCCGGGTGATGCGGTGAGGAACCCACGGGGAATACACAATAATGTGAAAGCGCTAAATAAGAAAGGGTGACAACAAAGTCAAACAGCTTCATCCCTCCTCCAGAACCTCGGCCTCTGTGGCTCGAAGGTGAGAGAGACGGGTGAGGAGGTTCAAGGGGTGACAGCCATTGACCCTCAGGCCAGGGCCGGCAGACATGTACACACACGAGTGTCCACGTACACACCGTGTGCACATCTGGGGGCTGCGAGATTCTAGCATCGATCACAAATCATCAATTATGCACAAGTGCCAGTGAGGGGCCTCGCACTGCTTTTCAGCATGGAGACTTATAAGGAAACCACGGACCAGTAAAGACATCATTTAAGAATCCCAAGTGCAAGCCGACTTACCCTTCAGGTTTTGTCTTTTGAGGAATGAAATAGGACAGTGGTGGATGTGGCCTGATACCAACCACCTGTTAGTGACTGAGGCA
>PVIJ01019660.1:0-22940 GCA_004024925.1 Scalopus aquaticus
GTATCTAACATCTATAATCAACAGATGTTTATCTACTTTAATTAAAGAGGGTTATCCTCAATAGAGTGGATAGGCCTCCTTACATACTCAGCAGAAGGCCTTCATTGCTTCATTGCAAAACCTGTGAATTCTCAGAGAAGATGAAATTTTCCTTTTTACTAAAACATTTCTAATCTATTGGCCTACCCTACAGATTCAGGCTTGCCACCATCCACAATTCCCTAAAATCAATAGCTCATACATAATTAGTAATTAATAATCACTAATTCCTTAATATTACATAGAAACAGAAGAGACAAACAAAACGCATATATAATCCTATTATTCCTAAACACTTAAATGGTGTTCAAATGTTTTCTTTTTTATTGAGGTAACATTGGTTTACAATACTATATATGATTCAGAGGTACAGGCTTACACCTGCAGCTACATGTTACTACACCACACCCACCAGTTAAGCACCCATAACCTTCCACCAAGTCTATTGGATCCCTTCCCCCAATCCTCACTTTTTAAATGGGCAAGAGATAGAGGATTCAAAAGAGTATATTATGATCCTTTGTGAGTCATATACATGTGTGCATTTATGTTTGCTATTGGCTCTGTTTTTCTGAGGAACACTGACTGATAATAGATTTTGGTGCCAGGAGTGAAATATTAGTTTCTTACGATAGCTGTAACAAATGACTATAAATGAGTGGTTGAAAATAAGAGAAAAGTATTTTCTCACAGTTCTGTAGGCTAGCAGTCCTGAATAGAAATATTTACAGGGCTAATTCTCCCTCTAAGAGTATAAGAAAGAACCCTTTCTTGCCTCTTCTAGCTTTGATTGTTGCCAGCAATAGTTGTGGCAACATACTACAACCTTTGCCTCCATTATTGTATGAATGTCTTCCCTATGTCAGCTTTGTGCCTTCAAATCTCTCTTTATTTATGAAGATACCAGTCATTGGATTAGGGTCCACCCTAATCCAGGATGATCTCATCTTAACTTGCTTATTTCTGCAAAGAACCTATGTCTAAACAAGGTTATATTCACAGGTACCAGGGCCTCAACATATCATTTTGGGAGACAAAATCCAACCCATGCAACATGGTCACTAGCATACTCTCATTAACATAGAAACAGAGATCAGTCAGAAGTGATAAATACTAGTTTCATACTTGCTCCTATAAATTTAAGTGATCTTTTAACCCTCAACATTTAAGTTGACTGAAGGTAGATTATCCAACAGAGGATACTCAGGTCTTGTGTGAAACAAAGACACAAGAGAGAAATAAACCCTTGTTCTGTTAAGTTATTGCAACTGGGGAGTTATTTCCTTACAACATTTAGAATATTCTCTTTAATAATTCTGGATTTGTTACTAGTTGAATAGCTTCTTGTTCTTGTTCTAAGCTAAAAGGAGATATTAAAGATCATATTACGAATTTGACTATTATTCAAATTTCAAGTATTTATCAATGCAAAACCTAATATAACTATTACTTTGGAGGATCCCAGTTATTAGGTCAGATATATAGAATATAAAGGGAAAATGTGATTTGCTTCAAAATAGAAATTTAATGCATCTGGTGTTCATGAAGTTGATATTCATAGATGTTTTATTTTATACGCTTTAGTACTTTTCTTTTTAAAAATTGATATGAAAACAAATTAATGCGTTTAATGTGAAAATTTAATTTTCCATCTCAATTCAATTTTCCACTTACCACCAACTTCTCTTAATTTATGTTGAGTATGATTCTGTCATCATGAATAAACCAAAGCTCCTTTACATTCATTTCAAAATAAAGAGATGGGCTTCTATTGTAACTATGGGATGTTCAAAAATGCTTGTTTTCAATCTCATCATGAATGCTGCAAAAATCTCTTGTCTGTGTACAACTTTTCTGAAGAAAGCCAGACTTACCTTGGATGGAGTTTGATATATTTGGACACTGTGTTTATATGAAATCATATCAGCCTATGCCAATCTCTGGCTTTGTGAAGTGTAAAATGAAGAGAGGAAATTATCAGATGTATGTAGCTCAGAGATAAGACATTAAGCCTGGCATTCTGATTCTAGGTTAGCAATATTCTTTTATTTTTCTCATTGTTTCCTTTATAATATCTAATACTTCCTGGTCTTCCATACTCAATCAAAAACATTCATTTTTCCATGAGTGTTTAAAAGAAATGAAAATAAACTTACAGTAAATGTGAATATGCAAAATGTTGTCTTAGAATGTACTGTCTCTTTTAGAGACAATACAGGTATATAAATTTTCCTATCTCCAACTACCTGGGCATGTAACATTAAAAAAGCAGGGAGGGCATCAAAAAGTGCAGGAGATGGAGAGGTGTTTGTTGAACATTTTCACACAATCTTATATCAAAACCATATTTTGCTCTGATAGTAGAGTGTGTGAAATAAATGTTGTTTCTCTGACTGCCAAAGGTAGCTTCTAGGAAACCACATGAATATCATATCGATGATGAAAGAAGCCAAGCTTCATAACAAGGTGTCTTCCTGAGAAAGGTGACAGCCGCTTTCTCCTGCTACAGATTCTTCTTATTAAAATAATATCTATTACATGACATAATGTAATTATAATACAGTCTAACACAATATAATAAAAATATATTTTTATTTTATTTATAATAAAATTATATTTTTATTATATTGTGTGGAGAATCTGACTGAAGATGAAAATCATAGCTCTAAACAGCCAGAGGAAAACTTTAAAACATGACATTGTTTCCAAGTATTTTTTTTAACATGAACAGCATGAAGTGGGTAGAATCCAAGATGAAAATTATCATGCCAGTAATGGGAATACTGCTGTAGTGGCAGCTATGAGGAACTGAAAGGTCAGCATCTCCTAACCACTCTGCCCATCCCCTTAGACAGAAACCAGAAGCCAATTTATTTTTAGATGAGAAGAGAGTGTCAGAATTTGATCAGAGGTTTATGGCAGCCCCTGCAATGGTTAGTGATATTCAGGAGGAGAGAAGACCATGCACAATGAGAAAACGAGGCTTCTTGTGATAGATCTTTTGCTCTATTAACTTTAACTTTTTACTAAGTTGAATGATCCTGTTTTTCGCTTGTGGTTTTCCTCAAGTGCTAAATAATTTCTGGCTGTCTTTATATGCAATTCACTGATACTCTACCCTTGTCGCAGAGAGTAGGGGGGTAGGAGCTGCTTTCCCTGGATGTACACCTGGAATCAGGTCAGAGAAAGAAAAAGGCCAGTAATGAGAAGAGGACTCATTATTAGTGTTACCTGCAAACAGTTTTGTAATCTAAGTTCATCCAGCCAGCAGCCTAAATTTGTATGTGTTTCAAGAGAGGGCTTATGACAGATGAAATCATCAGTGATTTCAGTTTTTAAGAACAGACCCAGTGAGACCAACAAAGAAGCACAGCTTGAGAGGCAAGACTCTCAGGACAGCATAGCTCTCACGCCCTGTAAGAGCAAATATACAAAGCTGCAATAATAACTGATGATCTGGGCTGGGTATTCCTCGGGTGACAGAACTACCAATTTGTACTTGCTGATCTTGGCTTAAAAAAAAGGTGCAGTATATCACATAAAGGAGCAGATAAAGTAATTGGCTTTATTATTTTTCTCAACCTGGATTCACCTCCATTTTCCAATAAAAAGTGGATCGAGGGGACTCCTTGGTGGCACGGCGGTTGAGCGCTGCGCTGTGGAGCTGTTGGCAGCGCGTGATGCGGGCTCGACGCCCAGCCCGGGAGAATCCCACATGGTGCGGCAGACCTCTCCTGCCTTGCCCGCTGCTCCCCTCAGCAGTGTGTTTCTGATCTGCCCGTTCTGCTCCCCACTCTGTCTCTGGTGAACGCTCTCGCCGCCCCACGCCTCTGGCCTGTACCCCAGCTTGTATAAATAAATCTTAAAAAAAAAAAAAGTGGATTGAAAGACAGGAATATTAAACCAGCTACATATTTTTTTTTTCTTATCAGTCTTTAATCTTCAAAAAATACTCTCAAATTTCAGCTGTTCACGCCTTCCAAATAACTTAATTTGGAGAAATTAGAACAGCTGAAAAACAAAAAATGGGATGCCTGAGGATGGAGCCACAGTTTCCATCTTGCAATGTATGTATCATCGCATACCATGCTTAAAGTACCATGGAGAAGTTATGCCTGGGAATGGTAGGGTTAAATGCAGTGGGATATCAGTAGACAGGGAGACTTTGGACTTGGACCAAGACCAGCCAGTTGTGGTGGGATTGGTGGTGTGGGTTCCACTGCAGCTGCTGCTGATGGGAGGCAATCCAGGAGGGCAGGTGGACTATGGCTCCCAGCAAACACAGTGTTATTGGGCAACTGGTAAGAGGTGAGGCAAGCAGTCAAGTCTCAGAGAAATCCAAAGAGGTGGGCAGGTGGAACACAGCTAGAAACAGCAATATTTAGACCCAGGCAGGCAAGAAATTTTAGTAAAATCTGTCAGTGAACAACAGGACTGTCCGTGGGTACTAGCTCTGGGTCAGGATTAAAACTCCTTATCTTTTCAGGGTTGACAGGAGCAAAATAGCATCTCAGGTCTAAAGTGATTGAGTAGTATGCCATCTAGGTCTGCCGACATTCCATATTGTTAGAGAAGGAATGACTGAAAATAAATCAAATGGATGGAGTACCTTGCAAATGACTATGAATTATTAAACATTTGGTATATATTTTTTGTCTTCTTCCCAATTTCCATGGCTCCGTATTAGCAGACGAGATTAAAGATCAAAAAATTTTTGAAGGAAGAACATCTCTAACAGAAGGTCACCCTGAGATTCAAGTAATCCAGTTATCAGAGTGTTTTAATGAAATACACCCTCAGCAGGGTTAGTTAGAACAACATTAACAAGGAGGGGAAGTGAAGGGGGAAAATGGTTTACTTGGATTTGATGCTGAGCCATTTTGTATTTGCTTTGTGAGAAGGTTATAGAGTTGTCATGCTATTGTAATATGGGCTTGACTGTGACCTCTTTGTATGCACAAACTGATTAAGACCTGTGATTTTCAAAACACACACACACACAATTACACACATATATTTTTATTTCAGACTCGTTTTAACACTGTCTTGAGCACTTTCTCACTAAATATATTTGCAAATGCATAATTTTTATCATGGCAGAATAATATTCAATCATGTGGTTATATAGATAATCTCTTCTCATTGCACATTTTTTAAAGTTGCCATAATAATAACTATGCAATGTTATTACACCTTGCATATAAATCTTTGATCACATTTCCATTTTCCAGCATGGAGATTACTGAATCATAAATATAGACTCCTTTAATATTACCATACACATTAATATTGCCAGATATTGCCAATCTGCTGCCCCAAAAGGTAACACCAATTGCTATTCCCACCACTGACAGCAGCTAGAGGACAGTGAATTTTAAATTGGGTTCAAGGGAAGCAGGATGCTTGGGCTGGTCAGCAATGAGAAGGAGGGATATTTAAGCTGAAATGATTTCCATCATGAGTTTGAAACCTTGGTCTAGGATTCTGGTTGAGCACTGCTAACAAAATCTCCATTGTTACAGACTAGCTGCGCCCAGATTAGGCAGAAGGAGAGTCAGAACAGTATTTCAGAAATGAAGAACCATATTTTATTAGAAATTATTTGTTTTTGCATTATTAATGGTAGAAATCCTAATTTGCACATTTCTAACAGACTGTTCCTTATGTAATATTCTAGCATCTGCTCCTGCTAAGGCATTGCAAAGGGAGAAAACAGGGATTTTCACGCAATATGTAAGAAACAAGTTTTCCTGGATATTGGTAGAATATAAATGATTTGGGTACTCCCAATGTGCAAATAGGTTGCCTCGTAAAGAAAGTCATGGCATTATTATTCTCATCCCAGGGAGGTAAGCAGTGTAAAGGGCATATGAGACTTGAGTGGCAATGCCAAACAGAGTCTGGCTGACCTCTGTCCAGCTGTATGGCTAGGCAAACTACTTCCCTTTACAACACAGACTTCTCTCATTATAATAATAATTGCCATAATTCTTAATATGGTCATATATGGTATGTAAAATACAAACAATAAGATGCTATTGCTTACAAACAGTTAGGTGCTATATCTGTTGAGATGTTTTCCCTTGTTATTTCTAGGTAAATACCTGAACATTGATTGGATAGTTGATGCACTTCAAATGGGGATGAATTCTTTTTGGGTATTCTTTCCCTTATAGATTCTGCATCAGCAACCTCAAGTACAAATTCCCCTCATATTGTATCAATTAAGTTTATTGCTGTTGTTGAATCCTCTGGCTCAGGACTGCTTAGGGAGACCTATACAGATCACTTATTATACATTGCTTGGGTCTGCTCTCTTCTTGGCCTCTCTGATCCTTTTAAAGACTAATTCATCTCAGTAGTCAGATAAACTCAGTTCACAGCTTAAAGCAAGGTTAGCTTCCTACAAATCTATCAAAGTTCATGTATGGACATAAATATGAGTCTTGAATTAGATGTAAGATTTAAAAATAAATAAGCAGAGGATCCTATGGCCAACACAAAGGCATTTGAATTCTATTTTTTTCACAATCACTGTAGAGGTAGTCCAGGGAATGCAATTTACCACCCCTGGAAGCAATTTGACTAATACTGTAGATTCCTTCTTTTACAGTCTTGTCCTGACTCTTCTTGTTCCCTAATTCGAACCATATCACAGCTTTAAGAACTCAAACTATACATGACAATTTGCCTAAGTGGATTCCCTCAACTTTATTATGGAGACGGAGTTGGGGAATTGAGTTAGTTTTGGGGGCTACCTGAGCAAGTAGGCACATTCCCAGGCACATCTATCCTCAGTTGCCCACATAGAGGTAAGTCTCTCATTGTCAGAGCACAGTGACCATTCATTACCTATAACCAGGGCACAACCTTACAGAAAAGCCAACCAATAATATAGGTTTGACTAGCTTTTAGAATAGTATATTAACTCGAAGTAGTCTGTCCTGCCAAAGTTATTAATTTTAGTCAATGCTAGCTGCCATCACATAAGTAAACAAGAACCTAAAGGTTCTAGATGTATTACTCTCTAGGTTACTCTTCAGATAACAAATTATAGTCCAAAGCAAGTCCTCTGATCCATCTGCTCACCTGTTTCTCAGCAGTTGTTTCTCAACTTCTCAAATCATGAATCAGATAACTCTAATGGTTCCAGAATCCTTACCCTGTCAGTACTGGATCCATCAATTTGGCTTTAAGGCTCACCTTGCATTGACTCTGCTTTATTTGCACAGATTCTGGTCTACTATCCCTCAATGTATCTAATTGACCAGGGTGGTTCTTGTTGCTGAGTATCATCAAGATTTTCATTATGCTCCTCCCCCCAACCTGGGATCCATTAACTTCTTCTCCCTGATTATACAAATTAAACTCACTTCTGACAGAAACCCATCTTGGAACATCCCAGACCTAGTGTGACAGATAAGAAAATAGTGACTCAAAGAAGTTCAAATAATTATTCATGATCATAGACTCATCATACAGCAAAGGCAGCTTGGGAATTCAGGAGTTCAGAGCTCTGAAATCCTGCTCTCTTCCTCTGCACGCTGTTTCTATCATATATGTATTTTAGAACTTCACTGGAATTGTAGTCACTGAAAACATATAAAAATAAGGTAAACTTTCTAAGCAGTATGAGGCATCGAGAAATTGTATATATAAGGCAAGACCAAAAAATTGACTCTGAAATCCCATTAATAGGGAAATCATGAAAACATGATTAAGACCTAAAACTCTAGCACACACCCTCAAATTATTAAAAAAAAAAATCTTTATGCAATTTAAAATAAAAACTCTCATTTTCTCTGTAGAATTATACTGTGGGGCATATTTCGCCTACAGGGAAAACTTTATCAACTGTATTCCTTGTCATATTTTGCAGTGTTAATGCCTTTCACTTTCATCAAATGTTCTACAGAGCAACCAGAGGATTGTCCTGAAGAGACAGGGAAGAACTTGGGTTATGTTGGTGTCTGATTTAATTTTATTCCTTTGCTAGTTAAATTTTGCATCTGTTTATCCTTAGATAACCGCTCTCAACCTTATTTTTCAGCTTCATACAGCTTTTACGGTTTGTAAAATTCTCATTTCAGTCAAGTGAAAAATCTTATCTGTGGTTTAAAAAATTGAGTCATGGCAAAATTCAAAGATATGTCATTAGAATATTCACATTCTTATAATTGCAAGAGTTGGTTACATCTTGTTTACTGTAGTTCCTGAAAGCCATTTGACAAAAATTATGCAATTGCTCTAAAGCAGACCCACTAAGAAAGAGGCCACTAAGGACCCACGATGGCAGGTAAGGTATGGCCATTCTACCAGGTGCAGGGCCTAGGACAAGTGGCTTACCCTCTTTAGCTGGTCTCTCATCCATAAAATGGGCTTAAAGTAGATCTGACATCTAAGACACTTTTTCCTGTATTTTTTTCTCCTATGATTACGCTGGGGCAGTTACCCTGATGGCATGACGGGTTAAGTCTCAGCACTATGAAGCTATCAGCAGCCACTGCAGCACAGGTTTGATCCGCAGCCAGGGAGATAACCCACATGGTGCAGCAGACAGCTCCTGTTTCACCCGCTGCTCCCCTCAGCAGAGTACTTCAGCCAATTTGCCTGTTCTGCTCCCTACACTGTCTCTTGTGAATCCTCTCCCTCCTTCCCACAACTCTGGCCTACACCCCAGCTCTTGTATGAATAAATAAATACATCTTAAAAAAATACTAAGTACTACATATTGATTTGTTTCTGGATTTCTAGATTGACAATAAGCTTTTACATTCCCAGTAGTATATTTTTGTAATCAAACATATTTCATTCAAGTTTCGTTTAATCTCATATTTGGTCTGGCCAAGATTTTGGCTAGGCAGTCCCTCTCACTGCCATACTGCTCACCCTGGCCAACTCTGCTTGGTTTAGGAGCAGCTCATGCAGAGGGAAGCCAGCCTTCTCTTTATCAAGGGAACACAGAATTTTGGGGAATACTATTTGGCAACACTCCTTTGCAGGAGCATGGTTTGAGAGGTATCTGGTTTTTCAGTGTAAACTGCTCTTAAAAAAAAAAAAAAGTCGGGGGCCTCCCTGGTGGCACAGCAGTTTAGCGCTGCGCTGTGGAGCTGTGGGCAGCTCGCGATGCGGGTTTGACGCCCAGCCCGGGAGAATCTCACATGGTGCGGCAGATCTCTCCTGCCTCGCCTGCTGCTCCCCTCAGCAGTGTATTTCTGATCTGCCTGTTCTGTTCCCCACTCTGTCTCTGGTGAACCCTCTTGCCACCCCATGCCTCTGGCCTATACCTCAGCTTGTGTGTATAAATAAATAAATCTTTAAAAAAAAAAAGAAAATATTAATATTAATAGTGGTTGTCATTGCATAGTGACACTACTGGACACATAATTAAGTTTATAATGACATATTTAAATTCAGTAAATCAAAAGGGCTCCCATAAAATTACTTTTAATATAAAAATATGAACTATTGTATTTTTGATTTATCTTGTTTAAATTGGGCCTGGGAGATATTTTCTTATTTGAACCTATTATATGTCGGCTTCAAGTGAATTAGCTATTGTTTTGGTTTCAGGGCAAGGTCAAATTGATTTATGAAAGCTATTTTGAGATTTTGTTTTTAAACCATTCAAAGCATCAAGTATAGCAGAATTTTCACAGATACAGGCAATTAGTTACCACTGCAATTTAAAAATCCACTCAGCTATGGAATAAGTATTTCCTTTCATTTTTGCAATCGCGAAAACACCATACAGAATCTCCCACTGCTCATTCCTCTAAATGAAGCTGAGGACAATGTGCCCACGTGGCCAAGTAGTGCAGGGTACCCCACTATCTCAGGAGTTGTGTGGACTAAGTCCTCATTCAGTATTGAGAAATACTTGCCCTGGATTCTCAAGGTGCAAATGAGCCAAAAGTGAGGCATGTTCACCTTCCTTGTACTTCTAAAATCTCAATGTTGTCACAACTTGATGGCAAGAACTGCATGCTCTTTCTCTCTCTGCTCCTACTCACACATGTCTTAACAGAAACACACATATTTAAAATTAACAGCATTAAGCCACATTAAAAGACATCCAACAGCATGTTAAAGGAACTAAGTCCTGGGACTAATTCATCTACAAACGAGGGCCAATCACTCTCCTTCCTTTGAGACTCAGTTTCCTTAAGTAAAATGAGAGCATGAATTAGCTGATTATAGTATCCTTTATATAAAATATTCTATGAATATGAGTTCCTAATGCTTGACAAAGTTTGGTATAGGCAATCAAAGTTTAATTTAAATA
This sequence comes from Scalopus aquaticus, assembly GCA_004024925.1. NCBI lineage: Eukaryota > Metazoa > Chordata > Mammalia > Eulipotyphla > Talpidae > Scalopus > Scalopus aquaticus. Next base: position 10,325 of record PVIJ01019660.1, read on the forward strand.
TAAAAATGCAAAAATACTCTATTTCAGTAAACTGTTGAAAAAACCCTGGCTTCTCTTAAAGTGCTTTACCCTCTAGACTTTCTAAGCATACTGTTTACTTCATGATTCAACACAATAAGCTTAAGTATCTCCAAAGTGACAATCAGACTGCAAACATCTAGACCACATAATCTATGCTAAATATACTAACTGGATTTTGTTTTTAGATAAACAAAAATCTACTCTAACATACAATATATAGGGAGAAATTATTTTTACAGCCTGGATGAAAAATAGTTATATTTATTTCTTATATAACAGGTTCATCTTCATAATATTTAATTTTGTGTTACATGATAACAATTGCTGCATAATGTGTATTAATATTTCTCCTGCTGAGAGAAGTAAATAAATATGTAGAAAATTTGATCCAATGACATGTTTTGAATATTAACTGGCCTTGCTTTGATTTCTGCAAGTGAAAAGATCTACAAAGTAATGTATTTGGAGCAAAGTGGGTGTTACAGACTGAATGTCCCCATCTACTTAAATGTCATATGTTAAATCTTAACACACAATATGATAGCATTAGCAGGTGGGACCTTTAAAGTAGGTGATTAGGTCAGAAAGGCAGTGTCCTCATAAATGGAATCCATGTCCTTATGAAAGAGACTCCAGTGAACTTCCTTACTCCTTCTGCCACAAGAGGACACAGTGAAAATACGGCCTTCTCTGAACCAAGAAGAGGTTCCTCATCAGACATCAAATCTGCTTAAAGCTTGATGTTGGATTCAAGAGCCTCCAGAACTATGAGACAAAATTTCTGTCGTGTATAAGCCACCCAGCCTATGGTATTTTGTCACAGTAGTTGGAGAGGACAAAGAAAGTGAAGAACAGAGAATTCTTTTCAATCTAATAAGAGGCAACTACAGTCTGCTTTCTTCTTGGGAGAGTGACAAGACCTCAGTAACCTGGCTGGGGCAGATGATGTCATAGTTTCCACAAGCCTCTCAAACATCACACTGTATGTGCTGGCTTGTAAGTCTTCTGTCTGATTCTTGAGAAATAAACCTGAGATAAAGGTTTCAGTGTAGGGGACTTATTGGGGAGTGTGTTTGGTAACAATACTTTTAAGGATTCTAGAAAACAGAACTGGACACAGGCAGAAGTTAGTTCAAAACAGAACAAAGATCTAAATGTAAGAATTAAAGCTACAACTCTCTCAGGAAAAAAAAATAGATGTAAATATTCATGTCCTTTGGTTAGGCAATTGTTTCTAAGATATGACACCAAAAGCACCAACAGAAAACAAAATAGAAATATAAAAATTAAAACATATTTGCTGAACTTCAAAGAATATCATCAAGAAAGTGAGAAGCCAAGTCATAGAATGGAAGAAAATATTTTGTGAATCACATATCTGTTAAGGGACATCTGTAAAGAATACATCAAGAACTCTTATAACTCAGCAATTAAAAAGACTCCAGTTAAACAATAGGCTAAAGATTTAAATAAATATTTCTCTGTAGAAGATATGCCAATGGAAAGATACAATAAACACATGAAAAGAATGCTCAATACACGTAGTCGTAAGCGAAATGCAAATTAAAACCACAAGGAGACTCCTATGCCTACTAGGAGAACTAGAATCAAACAGATAGACAATAGTAAGTGTGGACAGGTTATGGAAAAATTGGAGCATCAGATATTGCTTGTGAGAATGCAAAATGATGTAGCTCCTTTGGGAAACAGCTAACCTTTCCTTAAAATATCAAATATAGGGCTACCATATAATCCAGCAAGTTCACTTCTGAATAATACAGGAGAGAATTGAAAAATAATATGCACAAAGAAACTTATACACAAGTGTTTAAAACAGTATTATATTTCAGTCAAAGCCAGGGAACAATCCAACAATCTATCAGTTGATGAAAATATAAGCAAAATGTGTTCTATCCATATAGAGAAATATTATTTGGCAATGAAAGGAATAAAGTGCCCATATAGACTATAATGTGGTTCAACTTTGAAAACATTACACTTGGAGAAGTAAACCAGACACAAATCCAGCCTGGGATTTTCAGACTCCCAGATTTGTATTCTGTACACTCTGCAAGCCTGGGTTTTGAAATAGCCTATGTATAAGTATCACTTTTTATGCTTACTATGTTGATATACTTCCTAGATCATTCTTCAAAATCAACTGAGCAAGTCTTGGAGGGGACCCAGGAATTTGTGATTTTTTTCAAGTTAAGTGTGGGCAACACTTCACTCAACCAGATCTTGTTGTTCATAACCTTCCCAGTGACAGGGCTTCATAATTTAGGAATCAGCTCTAAATCCTGAAAGCAGTGCAAGATGACTATGGAAGTAGTGTGCAGAAGGAATGGAAAACATAGAAATCTGCAATGAAGAGACGTCTTCAGATAATCTTTGTAGCATGCAATGAGAGGAAATGAGGTCTTGCACTGAAAGAAGTCTGGTAGGTAAGGGGACAGGGCACTTGATAATGCTGGGCAATAGTTGACATGATAGAACGGGCAAAGCAACCAGTCTGTGTCCCCTTTGCTCAGGTGAGTTCTAGGCCCATCAAGACTCTGATGGTTCTTGAAATTAAATGAGATAATGACACAAAGAAAGGAAAAGGGTTAGGGAAAAAAAATCTTGCTTGAAGAAAACAGTGGATTTGGAGTCATTTTAAAGATTTTTCTCAGACTTTAAAATATTAAGAAATTTCTTCTACTTTTCTTAAGATGCTTCAAAAAAACATGTTTTACATTGTAGTTCCAAGATGCAGAACAAAAACAAAATAATAAAGGTAATCTGAACAACAGATGACTCCTCTTATTTTATCACCTTGATCTATTTTCTAATAAGAAACCACAGAAAAAGATTAAAAGAAAAGTCACCTTTTATTTTAGAGAAAAGAATATATGTTGATAGTGGATGTCTTGAACTACTTTACAAAATGAACTAAAATCTGGATCATCAACTCCCAGGAATAACTTGTTTCTTATAATAATTAGATAATAGGAAATAGAAGAAAATGCTTAATTGATAGTATACCTTCTATCCTGAATTTTATTGATAGATTTCAGATATTTTAATGAATTTGATTTAATAATGAAGTAATTTCAATTGATTCCAGGCAAATTCAAAGTCTATACTAAATACGAACTTATCTACATATCTTGCTAGAGAAGTTCTGAGGACAAAAAGTTCAGGATCAAACACTAGGATACAGAGCTTGCAAATATGAGACAACTGAGTTATAAAATCTGCACGGAGATAATCATGAAGCATTTAAACTCTAATTTAAGGTCAAAAGCACCATTGTATCTATGAAGAAAGAAAAAAGTAGAAGAAAATAGCTAAAATAACATTTACTATAAGAATGTAATATACACCAGACACTGTAGTGCATTTTATCTCATTTAATTCTCATAGTAATGAAGACAGACAAATATTCACAGATGGTGCAATTAAGCCTCAGAGTTTGTAACTTGTCCTTACTGGAAAGTAATAACTAATAAATCAGGATTCCAAGTCATTTATCTGATGTTAAATGAGTTCTCTTCAAAGCGAACCATTCTATTCTCTCTGCTGTTCAAAACTCAATTAGTTGTTAACCTTGTCACTTATCTTATTATTCTCAAAGTCATCGTTCAACTAGACTGGTGTCCTGGGGACATTCTTGGAATTGTCTCACCTTTGTACACGGAATTTCTCCTTTCAAGGTTCAGCTCTGTAAATCCCTCCATAAAATGTCCTCCCAAGGCATTTCACCTAGTGTCCCCCCTTCTTCATCACGGTGATCCTTTATATGGATGACCTTATTTGCCTTGGGAATTAATAATGACTTTAACCTGGGAATTCACTTTCCACACTACTCTCTATTTTCTAAATCTTGCATTTCTAGGGTTACTAAGCATCTAAAGCTAACAATGAGACCCTATATAGCTTTTTTCTTTCTACAGAACTCAGTCCAGGATCCAGAGTAAAATGCTTTTCATTATTAGCATAAATAAATAATAAGTGAAAAATTAACATGGGTTTTTACAAAATAGGATATAGAGGGTATTCGATCTCTGTTGTCTCATCTATTTTAATATATCACTTCATTAAATCCTCATAAAAAACTTGGATTGATATTATTATAGCTTGATGTAATTATTATGTTATATTATAATAGATATAATTTATTTCATGTAACTGGTAAAGGAACAAAGGATCTGATAGGGTATAATAGTCAGCACAAGGTCACACCACTAGAAAATCATACTTGTCTTTGGTGCCTCACTTAGTATTGACGATATGGTATGTTTGACAAATGAATAAATGGATAAACTAGAATTCAAGTCAGACTTGCTAACTGCAAAATTTCTACCACACAACTCAGGGTGGTTTATTTGACAGTGTTTGTTTGTTTATGTTTTCCTCACCAAGCCTTATTTTAGTGTGGATGACATGGTTTTGACTTCGCAAAATCATACAATAAGTTCCAGTAAATACCAAATTCAGCTGAGAGAGAGAAAGCAATAATAGTAGCTTAGTTTTAATAGGACTAAATTTTCCATTAATGATGACAAACAATTAATGGTGACTTCAAACAAAGCTAAGCTGAAAATGTGGCAGTGTGAATGATCCCAATTAGAAAAGGTTTCTTAATTATGCTTTTTAAAAATTCTTGAAAATGCATTATTATGATTACTCAGGTTTTAAAAAGGGAAATATAATCCACTTTCTCCAAAGTAAATGAGTGGCATGTGGTTAGGTCAGGTCAACAACAATTTCTATCCAAAGCAGAAAAATGAAGTTCAAGTACATTTATATGGACAAACCAGATCCATTTAACATTTAAAGCACTAAGCTAGTGTGGGAAGCCTGCTTTTCTAAAAGATGGTTGGGCTAGAACAAGGCAGGATGAGTTGAGGTCAGTCTGACAAAATTGGGAGTTGCTATATAGTTTCCTCTTCATTAGTTCAGAAATTTGATGGCACATCACATGGAACTGTCCAGTTCTGGAATTTATATATAATGATGGCTGGAGAATTTTAATTAGAAACTTTGAACAGAGAAAAAAATTGACTTTTTACAAATAAAAATACAAATATAAATAAAACTGAAACAAAAATTTAAATTCTAGAGTTGTCGCTCAAGTCTACTCTCAGTGTACAGACCCTTCTCTTTTTTTTAAAGATTTATTTATTTATGCATACAAGAGCTGGGGTGTAGGCTAGAGGTATGGAGGGTGGTGAGAGGATTCATCATAGAGAGAATGGGGAGCAGAATAGGCAGATCTACTGAAATACACTGCTGAGGGGAGCAGTGGGAGGGACAGGAGAGGTACATTCCCTTCTTTTTTTTTCCCTTTAATTGAATTTAATTTATATCCTTTACATTATTATGTATCCCCCACAATTTTCCCACCACAATTCACTCATGACCCATCACCATAGTCCCTTGTGCTCTTTTCTCCCCTATTTTGGTCCCTCTTCCTCCCCCTCCACTGCAGAATGTCTCTTATTTGTGGTTGCCTGCTAGTTTTTGTTTTTGATTTGTGTGCTGTTTTCTTCTTCTGATTCCTCATTTGGCTCTCTTATATTCCTCCTGTAAGTGATATATTTTGATATTTTTTTTTCCTTCTGGCTTATTTTGCTGAGCATGATCCCTTCTAGCTTGATACATGTTGCAGCAAATTGCATCAGTTTATCATTTTTGATTGCCAACTAGTACTCCATTGTGTACACGTACCACTTCTTCTTGATCCAGTTGTCAATTTTTGGGCATTTGAGTTGTTTCCATATTTTAGCTTTTGAAAATAGTGCTGCAATAAACATAGGTGTGCATGTGCCCTTTGGATTATTGTTTTTGTGTCCTTTGGGCATATTCCTAGGAGTGGAATTGCTGGGTCGTATGGAAGCTCCATTTTTAGTTGTTTAAGAAACCGCCACACAGCTTTCCATAGAGGTTGGACCAGTTTGCATTCCCACCAACAGTGTAGGAGTGTTCCCTTTTCTCTACACCCTTGCCAACATTTGTTTTCTTTTTTTTTTTTTAATGTGTGTCATTCTTGTTGGTGTAAGGTGGAATCTCATTGTGGTTTTTATTTGCATTTCCCTGATTATGAGGGATGTTGAATATTTTTTCATATGCCTGTTTACCATTTTCATTTCTTCTTTAGAGAAGTATCTTTTAAGTTCTTCTGCCCATTTTTGGACTGGATTTTTTGCTTTGTTTTTGTTGAGTCGTATGAGATCTTTGTAGATTTTTGTGATCAGTCCCTTGTCTGTTCTATGGAGTGCAAATATTTTCTTCTAGTCAGTGGACTGTCTATTTGTTTTGGTTAATGTCTCTTTTGCACAGACCTTTCTTGAGAAGGAACTAGTGCAGAGCTGTGACCCTTGTGTCTAAATGAAGATATTCAAGACACACCATCAGGCTTCCCTTTTACAGGGCTCCTTTCCTACTATCTGATCTATGCTGGGCCAGTGGATTGCCCTCTTCCAGAGCTCTTCTTTTATCATAAATGGTCCTTAGTCTTTTCTTATTTATCCAGCTTTGTCTTCCTAACCAGAGCAAGTTGGGTCTGCAGCAGTTCTGCAATGATTCCCCATGTTCTCCTTTCAGGAGAGCACCTTGTGGGTGCAGCCATACAAACTGATGCAAAGGAAAAATATAAAAGCCATTCAATGGGGAAGAATCTGCTTATGCAGGAAGTCCTCAGTGAAACAGATCTCTGGTATGTGACACAGTGAATTTCTGATGTAATATGCTGACATGCCTCTTTAGTAAGAGCAGGTCTATTTATTCCAGTTTAAGTCATTTTCACCCAATATTGTGGGGCATAAATCTCCATGCATCTTGGGAACAAGTTAAGTTCCTGGAGACAAGCTTAACTGAAACAACGTGAGTCTATGTGAGCACAATACACCAGGAGTAGAAGTAAAAGAAGAAAAATAAGTCTTTAGAAAAGACACAAAGAAGAGTAAGACATGTACCAGAAAACAGGCCACAGAGCACTGAGAAAGGTAATATTTATATGGCATGAATATTTACATTTTCACGCTTAAATATTTGGAAAAATTATACCTTGTAGACCTAGCTAAACCCCTAGTCTTAGAGGGGTTTTAATTCAACCTCTGGCATCATTTGGCTTTCAGCAAATTATTTAATACTATTGGATTTCAGTTATTAGTTATTAAATTCTTCTATTGAAATTTGCAGCCTTGGGGACTCCCTGGTGGCACAGCGGTTGAGCGCTGCGCTGTGGAGCTGTCAGGAGCGTGCGATGCCAGTTCGATACCCAGCTGAGGAGAATCCCACACGGTGCGGCAGACCTCTCCTGCCTCACCCGCTGCTCCCCTCAGCAGTGTATTTCTGATCTCCCTGTTCTGCTCCCCACTCTGTCTCTGGTGAACCCTCTTGCCACCCCACGCCTCTGGCCTATACCCCAGCTTGTATGTATAAATAAGTAAATCTTTAAAAAAAAAAAAAGAAATTTGCAGCCTTGGACAGAGCCAGTGTGTGGAGAAGAGGTAGAAGGAGATTCATGAAGCAATAAGTTCCTAATACCTTCACAATCCAGGAGGGACTATTACTTGGAAGGTTATTAGTGGATTGCTGAATTAAAGGGAAAGAAAAAAAAAACACACAAGACCAAACTGAGGAAATATTTTCACCAATATGAAAAAGGAGAGAACATCTGATATTTAAAACTAAAACTAATATAATTTCTCTTCCTCCAGAGAGTAGTATACTTTTATCAGGAAAACATTTTTGTACTTTCTAGTAGAGAGGTCCTCATTTATTAAGCTATCTAGACAGTCTGCCCTACAAAATGCAATATTTGCAGGGCAGGTCTGAGAGAACAAAGACTGCATCAAAGAGATTGCATTTGTCTACATGTTGTAGAGTAAGAGGCATACTGAGATTTCCAGGGCAAAGGGGATGGAGATCAAATGCTCAAGGCATCAGAAGGACAGGAAAGAAAATTCTAACTATATGGGGGCAGGGGAAAAATCCCAAGAGAATGATCAGGAAGAGGGAAATTTGTATTTATGTAATAGACATAAAGATACACAAAGAAAAAAATCAAGAAGAAAAGTGTGAAATGTTAATGATTTTTTTTTGTTACAGTAAGTTGTGAAGTAAATTCCACTTTTATCTCCCCAAATCTTTGCTATTCCTTTTGCAAATAATTAACCAGGCCCCATATCTGGGCCAAAGAGTAGATAACAGTTATTCAAGATAAGTTGCAGGGGAAATCCCATCTTCAAATAAAGCAATTCCTGGGTATATTTTTGAAATTCTGGGGAAGGCATGATGAACGTCTTCAGGATGTCATATAAATTAAAAATAAAGTAGCTCTTTCAAAATACAGTAAGATCAAAGTCAGAGCTCATTTGGATAGGTTTTGAAAGAAACTCACAATTGAACTAGGAGGATAATAACCCTAATGTATAATCTTAGAACAATGATAATAATAATATCTATCCATAAGCAGATCAAAATGGTTGGCTTGGTTTTTACCCCAGTATTTATTAGCTGTGTGATTTCCAGGAGCTCATGTGTTTGCCACAGTATGTTTGTAAACGTTAACCCAATGATGCATACAAATAGTGAGCAATAAAAGGACCTGTTCGTAAAGCTACATATTGATTTGATTTAAAATCATTCAGGCATAAATGCTTGGAAGGGAAAGTTTTTTTCTGTTCATTCAATTTTATTAAAACTTACATCAAAGAGATCCTGAAAAGTCTGTGCAGATGATGGTGATGAAAAGAAAAGCATTCCTGGGGCTTTTGTGGTGGTGCAGCAGTTAAGCACTGTGCTGTGGAGCTGTCAGCAAGGTGACACGAATTCGATGCCTGGCTGGGGCGATACCACACGGTGCAGCAGACCTCTCCTGCCTCGCCCGCTGCTCCCCTCAGCAGTATATTTCTGCTGATCTGCCTGTACTGCTCCCCACTCTGTCTCTGGTGAGCCCTCTCACTGTCCCACACGTCTGGCCTGTACCCCAGTTGTATGCATAAATAAATAAATCTTTAAAAAGAAAAGAAAAACATTCCTTGGAGTGAACAATACCACCTGCACAGATTACCACTTACTTTCTGCATCCTGAGTATCTTTTCCTTTTCTTTAAAAATTTTTTATTGAAGAGACATTGGTTGATAACATTATATAAGTTTGGAGGCATAGCATTTTACTGTGACACGGTATAAGATATTTATTCTAAAAGTAGATTTTATTTTGTACCCAATATCCTCATAATCTAATTTGTTCTCATAATTTGTCTTTAAAAAAATGTTTAAATTTGAGTGGTAATAAATCTTCAGTATTTTGACCATATGTCTAGGTGCCTTGTTTTTCACTGAGTGATGTAGGTACTATGTGTATCAAAATCAAGTGGGAACTTACAAGAAATATAAAATCTTAGAACCCCACCTGGACCTAGTGAATCATAATCTACATTTCAGCAAGATCTCTAGGTAAGACATTAATATTTAAAAAATCCTTATCTGGAGGAGTTATGTTTTTGGTTGTTGGGGGTCATGTAAATCAGCTGTGACATCAGAGTAGATGCCAACACCGAAGTCACTTGGCAGTGCATTAAGTTTCTGTCTCTAAAAGGTAAATTGGGGAAAACATGCTTGTCAAGTTCTAATGTGACCAAAGACTGTGTGAGATCTAGTCCACAAGCTGTTTTGCATGTCTACTTTATTATCTATCTTTGTTTCTTCCCTAAAGCATGGATTAAGACAGGGGAGGCAATTTAACTCCGAACATTTCAGAGTCAGCCCAGTGGAGGCCTGCTAGTGAAAGCAGCTCTATGGCAGAGGAGGGAGGGGGACTGCACCAGAAGGAACTGCCTCAATCCAGGCAGCTGTTGAGATGTAGGCCAATTAATGCTCACAGTTTTATTTTGTTTTGTCTCCAAAGGTTTAGTTAATTTAGAGGTCATTGCTTTTATTGTCAATGTGGAATAAAGATGATAGAAAGGCTTAACCAGGTATGTGCAGACCAAACTGGAGAGTTCAGAGTGGTTCCTTCTGCTGGCCATATTTGTTCTTAAATTGTCTTATAGTATTACAATGGGATCTGATAGAAACATGGTTCTTAAACCAATGGTTCCCTCTGCTATCTCTTCAGAATTCCTCCATTTTAGTGAAAGCAAGACCAGTTGAAACTCCAATATTTTAGGCCAAGTTTGCCTCTATTTAAGACAATAAAAACTTTCTTTATACAAAAAGAGAATATATTTCATTGGCATAAAATTAATTTCTCCCCATTTGTTTACTCAATGAGTATTTAACAGACACTGGTATAAGCATTAGTGATATGGCAATAACCAAATAAATGAAGCTTCTTCCCTACAGCACTATTAATCTAGTGAAAATATACAAGTAGTATCAAAATAATCACATGAAGATGATAATATATCATAAGGAACCAGACAGGGCCAGGCATATGTGTGTCTAAGCTCAAGGAAAAGACACTACTATTTAAAGGGTACTCAAAGGAGCCCTCAGATGAAAAGTGAATATCAGTTGAGACTTAAAGAAAGAGAGGAGACCTACAAATGTTGGAAGGAACATCATTCCTTCCAATAAGCAGAGGACATTCAAAGACAGCATTCTCTAGAGTGAGACAGGATATTTTATTTTGAAATTTTATGAAAGTTAAAGATCAAAATAGTTTTACATAATGATTAAAACCAGACACAAAGTTCCCTTTGCAGCAGTAAAATATCTTCCATGTATTCCTGTCTATCCTATTGTTATTTTCCTAATTTAGACTAGAAATACTTTACTTGTCTCTTATAGTCACAAATTAACCAGTTCCATCTTGAAGGGAAAATGTACTTATGCAACAACTCTGCCTAAAATTCTTAAAAAATATCCACTGGAAATTTGGTGGTGGCAATGGAGTGATAAATACTGTTGTGGAGGTAACTGTACACATGAAGCCTATACAGTACTGTAAATGATTTTTACTTCAACTAAAAAACAAAAACAAAATCCACATGGAGACAAACAGCATTGGAGATCCACCACATACTCATTCACAAAGCTTGATTCCAAATGGATTTGATATTTAAATCTAAAAGAGCAGATCTTTAAAACTTTTCAAAGAAATTAAAACAAAACTGATCCATGACCTCAGGCTAGGATTAGTTTCTTTAATCCAGATGTAAAACACACAAAGAATAAGGACAAAACTGACAACTATAACTACAGTGCAATTAAGAACTTCTGTTTATCAAAAATAATCAGTAAGCCATAAAGTGGGAAAATAATTGGCTATACTCATAATTGACAGAGGAATTAGTATCCAGAATATGTAAGGAACAATTATAAATCAATAAGAAAATCTTTTAAAAGCTTGAGTGGGCACATTATACAATAATAAATTTAAAAGTCAATCTATTAGGGACACACCCCCAAAACATGGTGGCGAACAGATGCTAGGATCAGGCTCTCCCACAAAAAGTCGATTTATGGCGAGAAAAATCCCTAATTTTGAGAGCCGATCTGAGGAGAACTGAATACCCCACACAATACAGTCATCCCCGTGGGTGCTTTAGGCTTAAAGATAAACCAAAAAGTCAGACTAAAGAGAAGAGAAAAGACATTGGACCCCACATGGAGGAACAACAGCAAGGAGAGGTGGGCAGACCGGCTTTCTTGAGTGCCGATGAATACAAGGTTAGAAACTGCGGTGGGGTCAGAGGGCTCTGGCCAACCAATGGGGGCGCGACCCCCACTCCCCCACCCCAAGAGCCCCCTCTCTTCCCTGCATGGCAGCTCTGAAGTGCAGGAAAGTTCGAGGGTCACTGCGTTCCATGCCCCACCTGGGGCTAGGTAACATCTTAGCGGGGAGGACAAACTGCCAGCACCCTGTGGGGTCCCAATCCCCCACTGGTTGGTAGGTGATATATTGGCCTGAAGAACTGGCTAGGCAGGAAAAACTCCTGCTGAGACCACCTCAAACACTCCCCTCCCTAGTCTGTAACCTGATACCAGTAGCTGCTGCTAGGGAAATACACAAACTGCCAATCGAGGAGTCTTCTCTAACCTGACTGGAGGTAACTTGACCTGGGGAGTGGCTACTAAGGAGAACCACTGACTGACAGTTCCCACAACCCCTCCCATACCTGTTGCTGGGATACAGGCTCCTGCTGGAACTTTGTCCAACCACACCCTCCTCCACAAAGTGTCTGCATCTTGGCACCCAGGAGAGTGGCAGAAAGGAGCCTCCAGCTGGTGGAGACCATGGCCCAGCACCTCCCGGTTGCCCCACACCCAACTTCTAGGTGGTTGCACAGGGGAGGCAAAACCTTGACCAACAGCTGCCCACAACCTCCACCCCTGCACCCCTTCGTGAAGTAGTGGGGCCCAAGCAGCAGAAAAGAAACTTAAGATCAGGAACTCTCAACTCTTCCCCATCAGACATAACCTCAGGGGCAGGGATAGCCCCCAGGCAAACACTGAGGGAAAGGAGAAAAATAAAAAGGGGGTGGGGAGAGAGAAATAACAGAAAGACTCCTAGCAGCTATAAAACAACAGCAGCGACAGTAGGACAACAGCAACATCTGACACTGGAAAGGGGGGGTTGAACCCTAGTAGGAGCCTAC
>PVIJ01019661.1:0-22935 GCA_004024925.1 Scalopus aquaticus
AGGAGGAGAGGGGAGGAGAGGGAAGGAGGAGAGGGGAGGAGAGGGAAGGAGGAGAGGGGAGGGAGAAGAGCGGAGCAGAACTGGCAGATCGGCTGACTCTCACTGCCTCAGCAGCAAGGGAGGCAGGAGAGGTCTGCTGCCATGTGGGAATCTCCCTGGCCGGGTGTCGAACTCGCGCTGCAGCTGCCGACAGCTCCACAGCGCAGCGCTTAACCCATTGTGCCACTCAGGGAAGCCCTCTCTCCCTGCTGTTTTAATGAGACTTCTTCTCCACCCGTTCTCCACGCCAAGCTTCTGCCCTTGTCCTGCTTCCTTGCTTCCAGGCCCTTCACTGTCCCAACTTCTGGATGAGGTTCAGGAGGACCAGGAGCACTGGGGGGCGCTAGTGCGCCTGGCTGAGAGCTGCCTGATGCTGGCAGGTCCTTACACAGCACCCTGCCTGAGCCGCTGGGCCATTTCACGCCAGAGGACTGAGGTCAGTTTGGGGCTTCCCTTGGGAAATGTCAGGGTGAGGAACTGGGCAAGGGCTAGGCTTAGAGTTCCCCTTCCACAGGGTGAAGCCATGTACACTGTCCCCAGCATATATCTGCACGTGCCTGAGCGTGATCAGCAAATCCTGAGCTGTCTGGGCCCAGCTCAGAGGGCACAGGGGAAGGAGGACTGGAGAGGTCAAAACTGGATTACTTGGGGACTCAGCGCCCACAACACTGAACAGCCTCCCCTGACCGCACGGCCGGAGCTGCCCCCGTCAGATTCGGCTCTGCAGGACCTCTCTCTGACCCTGATCGCATCCTCATCCAGTTCCTCAGGTGAGGTGGTGTGCAGGCCACGCGCACTCAGTACTCTGTCAGGTTACCGGGCTGCACAGCTGGGTGGGCACGGTGCCCGCAGGCCTGCCTGGGCTCACAGGTCACTCTGTTGGTCTGAGCTGAGAGGGCTGTGCCCACAGTGAGTCCTTTCCTCCCCAGGAACCCCTGCCTTACCCAGCCAGGCACTGACAGAAGAAAGTGATGCCAGCACCAGCCTTTTGCCTGCCCTGCCCTTGGCTACTCCACCCCCTGTCCCCCTGCCCCACAGGTCCCCACACCTCAGCCATGTACCTGACTCCTCACTCCTGAGCTGCACCCCAAGTCTCTCACCCCTTGGCCAAGTCCCCAGTCCATACCAGGCCTATGTGACCAGGGCCCAGAAACCTAGCCGAGAGGTTCAGGAGCTGGGGTTGCCTGGCAAGAACTGGCAGTCCTCTCCGAGGGCAAGATCCACCAAGGACGCCTTGGAGTCCGGCCCTGTCTGGGTGAGCACAGGCCCCCTCAGCTGGGGGGCAGAATGGCCATGCCTTGGGGAAGGCTGGGAGGGGGCTGCTGCTTCTTGGCGGCTCCTATTCGCGATCACGCTCCTTTCAGGACCCTCCTAAGAGACACGGCGATGGTTCGGCTTTCCAGTACGAGTATGACGCACCCTGCGCCTCCCTCTGTGCCCGGGTCCAAGCTGCTAGGTGAGTGCCCAGGGCTGCCCGCACTGCCCGGTCACCAGTCCCGTCTCAGGCCGCACTGACCCGCGGCTGTGGCTCTCTTCCCAGGCTCCCTTCCCAGCTGGTGGCCTGGGCCTTGCACGTGCTGATGGAGCCGCAGCCGGGGCCAAGCTAGCCCCTCGGGGGCCACGCGAGCACGTGGGAGGACACGCAAGGTCCGTGCTCGGGTGGACAAAGTGCTCCACGCTCTTCCTTTGAGTTTTTTAATAAAATAATCTCATGCGGCAGGAAGGGGAGGGTCAGAGGTTAGGGCCGCCGCCTCTTTGGTGTGTGGCTGGGGAGGGTGGGTTCTGCTCGGGGCTGGGGGGCTCTGTGGGCTGTGCAGGCAGAGGCTCAGCTCCAAGACCAGATCCTGCAAAGGAAAAGGAGGAAGGAGCAGGACTGGACTGAACAGACCTGTCACCCCGCCCGCTGGCCCACCCCCTCTTACCTAGGCTTGGAGAGGGGGGCGCCTCAAGCTTTGGCCTGCGCTTGAGGACAGGGGAGCGCTGCAGCCGCAGGGGCCGTTCTGAGGGACACAGAGAGGCCTGGGGAGGGTTGCTAAGGGCTGGCTGCTTGCCCCCAACCCCTCTCCGGTCTTCAGTGTGAGTGCACAGGCACGGCTGCCTCTGAGCCCCCGATTCCCTGCATTCTCCCACCCCCCACAGAGGGCGCTCTTCTGGAGGTGGAGCCAGGGCTAGTGGGAAGGGCTGTTGTCAGACCCTTGCTTCTAGCCTTCTGGCTCCCTGATTTCTCTGCCCCCACAGACCACTGGCGGCTCCCTCCAAGGACCGGAGCCATGAAGGGAGCCTGGGAGCCTCCCTCCCCCCGCACTCGGGCACACATGGAGGTGTTCCCCCTCACCAGCAGGGGCCTGGAGCTGGTCCTCATGCACAGATACTGCTCGTCGCCCCGCTGAGAGAGGCCTCGGCCTCAGCTGGCCATCTGGGGGAGGCCAGGGCATCAGGGTATGGTGTGGTCAGCAGCTGCCCCCACCCCAGCCCTTACCCCCCGCTTGGGCCCCAGAGGAACTGAGTCCTCAGCAGAAACACCTCTGGTCCCCAGCCCAGTACTGGGGTCGGGGCTAGGGCGCCTGCATACCTTCATTCCTGGGACCTAAGCAAGGATCCTCTGGAAGGCCCAAGCTGTCTGGAGACGGGGTGGCTCTTCGGGGGCTGGGGCAAGGCGAGGGGGGGCCAGGACCATCCTGTTGGCCCCAGCCACGGCCCCTGAGCTCTGCGTTCAGCTGCTGCCCCAGTGACTTCCAGGTGGTGGATTCGGGCCCCTGGCCCCCTGGCCCAGGTCTGCATGAGGGGTCTGCAGGGAGAGGGAATCAGCCTGGACCTGGGCCGGCGTTGGAGGTTGGCCTGCCTGGTGGCCTTGAGCCCCTCGTGCCTGTCCCCCGCACACTCACCGGCAGACACGGAGTGGGTGCGGGACTTGATGGAGATGGGAGGTGCCTCCGTGGAACTGTCCATAATGTCACCTGCAACGTGGGGCTGGGGGCTCAGGCACAGGACGTGGACGTGAGGGCAAGAAACCCTGGAGGGCAGATGCCGCGGGGCCAGCTCCGAGGACATCCCCCTGCCCCCCGTGTGCCGCCCCAGCCCAGAGTCTCACTCACCGTCCGAGCCAGCCTTCTTGATCTCTCCATCTTTGCTCTGTGGGAGACAGGGCGGTCAGCTCCCGGCCTGCCCCGCCCTCACCCCGTCCCGTGCTGTGCCCCCCACCTCGGCCCCCCGAGCTCAGAGTCAGGGATGGTGCACAGGAGACACTGACGCCCTTTCTTGTGTGAGTCTCCACATTTCAGTGCTTCTAAACTCAGGCTGAGTCTAGCTTCATGTGTGTTTCGGGTTTTCTTAAAAAGCTATTAAATGGATGTACATGAGCTGTGGTTCTTACTGGGGCTGGATCAGAGACGGGGTGCGCAGAGAAAGGTGGGGCTGGGTGAAGAAAGCCTAGTAATGCCCCGGGTGGTGGTGAGAGCCTGGCAGTGGGGAGTTCTAGAGAGGGATATGGGGAGCAGTGAGAGGAAAGCCGATTCAGGGCAAGACCCCACAATTCCTGCACGCAGGGTGAGGAGTCAACAGTGTTTTAAGAGGAAGCCCTGAGGACTTGCTATTTCAGGTGTAGGCGGCCAGAGTTGGGTCTGCAGGTCCGAGTGGAAGACTGCTGCGGGCCCAGGGGGGCTCTCGGCCCGCGCGAGCAGAAGCCAGGAGGGAAGAAAGGCTGACCGCTCTGACGAGGAGGAGGGAGGGGAACTGACCATTAGACCGGTCCATCGTGAGTCCCGGCCACATGTCACCCACCCCTCACACTTGGGTCCCTCCCTACTTACTTGCTTCCTCTTGCCTTCGGCGGCCCCGCTGCTTCGGCTCACGCCGATCCGCTGCAGCATCACTTGCACCCGCTGTTCAAAGGATGGGGCCAGCTCTGTCTCCCCCCGCTCCAGAGGCCGCCGCTGGGGAGGACATGCCAGATTGGCAAGAGCCCAGCACTCTCAGTCCCCGCAGCCCTTGCTCCCCTGACCAGGCCTCACCTTGTCAGGTCTGGCAGCCAGTGTCGCCTCCTCCTCGGCGGGCAGCAGTATCATGGAGTAGGCTTTGCTTTCCCGCGTGTAGCGAGGTCGGCTCCTGCGAGCAGGGTCAGGGCTGCTGGTGCCCCCCTCGGCCCCACCTGGTTCCTCACCCCGACCAGGACGTGCGGGGGGCCGAAGCAAGTCCCCAAGTGTGGTTTTCCGGGTACGGGGAGCTGCTCCAGGGCTGGTCTCTAGTTCGGGCCGAGGCCCACGTGTTGAACGCGGCTTCTTGAAGGCAAAGAGGGTACCCAGTTTCTTTCGCAGTGTACGTGGGACCGGGGTGGTACCCCCCTCAGTGGCCAGGTCCTCCTCAGGAGCCCAGCTGTGGGAACACCAGCAGTGAGTGGGGAGGACCACGGAGCTCCCCACCCTGTCCCACCCTGCAACTGCCCCTAACTCACAGGCGATCTTGTTGGATTAGCCTTTTGGAGAAGAATTCTTCCACGCCCTCATCCACACGGGCACTGAGCCCGTTCCCTTCCTGTGGCAGGGCTGGGGGCACCTGGAGGACACCTTGGGGTCAGGGCTGAGCACAACCTTGATCCCTTGTCCAGGAGTCAGGATGGGGCAACTCGACCTGGAAGCTGGGGTGACCCTAAGGGGCTGCTGCCCAAACTTCCACTGTCAGCAGGGATCGGTACCGATCTCACATACCCTTCCTAGATGGCCCGGAACCAGCCAGCCCACACCCACTCTGTCCCTTGGAGTCCTATGTACCCTATGCCACCCGGTCACCAGCAGGCTAGAACCCACGCGCTCCCCGGGTCACACGTTCCCCACTTGCCACCCCCTCTGCTCCAAACAGTTCCCTGCAGTGTCCCCCCACCCCCACCCCACCCGGCCTGCTGCCGGCTCAGCGGCGCCAGCTGCTGCGTCAGACCCTCTGGGGGGCCTCAAGCCAGTTCCTCCCTCCCTCCCGCCCAGTGCCCACTGTCCCCGCTGCACCCAGTCCGCACATCGCCCCACACATACACGCACGGGGCGTGCAGCAGATGTAAGATTGTCCCCGCAGCCCAGGGACCTTTCAGTAACCCTGGGGGAGGGAGGACAGAGTGGACACCCGCCTGCATACCCGCCACCCAGGGGGCCAGCCTGGGGCGGAGTCCCACCCCCAGGTGCACACCCAAGACCCTAAATGGACATGGTCTGGGGTGGGGGGTGGCCAGGAAGAAACCAGGATGCAACTGCAGCCACAGGACCAGGTGGCCTCGCACCCCTACAACCCACATCCCTGTCTGCCATCAAAGGGGGGGGGGGAAATGGACCGCCCAGGACCCCTAATTCCACAAGCTCTAGAGTAGGGGGCGAGCACTCACCTGGGGACCGCCCGGCGGCGGGCGATGGTGGTGCTGGCGCCGCGGCCGCGGCCGGGCCCGGGTGGGATGGCGCAGGGGCTGCCCAGCGGGGGGGAGGTCCATGCGAGGCAGCGGGCCGGCCTGGAGCCCGGGGGTGGCGGGGCTCGGAGAGCCGCGCGCAGACGGCCCTGCCTGCGGCTCCGCATCTTCTCCCGGAGCCGCCAGCTCGGGCTCCTGCTCGGGTTCCTCGGCAGCACCTACAGGGAGAGCACCAGAAGAGCACCGAGCATGGAGCCTGGGGAGGTGGAAGCGGAGGAGCTAGGGCGGCGGGGGGGACCCGCCCAGGGCGCGGGGAGGGGCCCCGACTACACCGCCCACCCCCCCTCCCCGTCCACCCCTCCCCCAACCGCTGTCCGTGGTGCTGAGCGCAGCCCCGATAGTGCGCGGCTCTGCACAGCCACCAAGCATGCGCGTTCCTGGGGGTAGGGAAGGGGGGGAGGTGAGTGGAGACAGCGTCCAAGCCCAGGTCTGCTCTCGTCCCACTCCATGCTGACTACACGGTCCCCAACCTTGCAAGAATTGCAGGCGGTTGTGGACCTGGCCCAGTCAAGGTCTGGGAGTTCCCAGGACAGGGCTGTATTCGGGAATTCAGGTGTCTAGGTCCCCAGTCCAATGGAGTTCGGCCCCACCCAGCTAACTACTTTCCAGGCCCCGACTTACTTTGAGTGGAAGGGACCAGGTGAAGACAGTGGTTGGTCTCGGGCCATTTCTGTGGAGCACTGTCATCCTGGTGCAGATACAAACTCAGCCTGAGTCAGAACTGCCTTGGAACCCTCATCTCCCACAAGATGGGAAGATCTAGTGTTGTAGGCCAAGAGCTGGGGCCACTGACCTCTTCCTCCTCCTCTTCCTCAGGGAAGAAAAGACCGTCCAATTCCCCAGACCCCAGGGGGCTGGGTTCTCCTCCATCCAGTGCTGGTAGGGTAGGGGGTTTTGCCACTGTTGCCTGCTGAGCCAGACTTTCCACCTGCAATACCAGGCACCCCCAAAATGGGCAGTTAGAGCCTCAGTCATAGCCTGATCAGTGCTAAGGGAAGCCTGAAATATTCCTGGGCTACATGGTCCCAGAAGACATTACAGAACCCCTATGTACTATGCAGTGGCCAGGTCAGTGTGAGGTGTGTGTGTGTGTGTGTGTGTGTGTGTGTGTGTGTACGCGAGGGCAGTTCCTCCTCACCAGCCGATCCCGAGCTGCACTCAGACCCTCCAGAGCCTGAGCCACAATGTTTTCTGCCAAGGTCCCTGTGACTGAAAGTCTCATGTCCCTAGGGCAGGAGAGGAGGAGAGGACAGGGTTAGCAGGACGCCTCTGTCCAGTCCTGCCCAGCCCAGTCCCACCCAGCCCACCTGAGCCTAGTGAAGGCATCTTGCAGGAGGTGCTCTGGGAGCAGCTCTGGGAGGGTCCTTGAGCCCGCCAGGAGCCCCTCGAGTTGCTCCCTCCACCTGGGTCCCTGCAGGATCTGCGGGCAGAGGCTCCTTGTTGTGTCCAGTGTGGTCTGAGTGAAGTCCTGGGCAAAGGCCAGAGTCCAGTGAGGGTATGGTGAGGGTCCAGGCTTCTTGGTCTGAAGCTCTGACCCCCACAAAACAGTGACTCAGGAGACGAACAGTTCTATGGGGATGGGGCAAGGGCGCCATGTCACCTGAATGTCCTGGCGGCAGACTTCGCCCACTTGTCCCAGGAGGCCCTCCAGCTTCTGCCGTAGCTGCCACTGATGGCTTGGGGAGCTCCCAGCCTCGTGCAGGATTGGGAGAATCTGGAGTGGCAAAGGAGGTAAAGGAGTTTCAAACTGACACCTGACTAAGAGTGGAAGAGGCCCTTACCGGGAGGGCAGTGCTCACACTGAGAGAGAAGTTGGCATTTTGGATGGCATCCTCAGCCTGGCGCACAGCAGCTTCACCCTGGGGCCCAGCTCCACAGCCCAGCAGCTCCACGTGCTCCTGCACCGACTGACACATTTCGTTCACTTCCTGGGGGAGATCAGCAATCAGTCCCTGCCTGGTTCTCCCCTAGATCCTGACTCTCTCCTTCCCAGGGTCTCCTTCAGGGCAGGTGAGGTCTTGAAGCTGACACCTCCAGGCCAGCCACTTAGGAGCCCTGTCTGTTCAAGGGGGGAGAGCACCGTCTCCTTTGGTTCCTTTTAGGAGCTTTATATATACTTCTGACACGTCCACAACAGGAAGGAAAGTAGCTGCTCAAAATCCACATAGAGGATAGGCTGAGGGGTGAGGAGAAAAGGAGATGAGGAGCCATGGAGAAGGCACCGGGGAGCAGTGCACAGTCGGGCTAGTGGGGAGGGGCAGTGTGTGTTTGAGAAGCGGTCACAAGGCAGGACCAAGGAAGCCCAATGCGACCAGGAGAGACCTCCGTCCGCAGCCTTTGGCAGCTGTGGGCAGTGAGGTTCCTGGGTAGAGGATGGTGAGATCACCTGAAGATACGGAGTGTGAAGCCCTAGTAGGATGCTTGGATTAAGATGCCCAGGCGCCAGGGCTCGGGAGAGAAGTGGGGTTTGGGAATGGAGAGGTGGGAACACCAAACAAGGGCAAAGTATTGGAGAGAGATGAAGCCTGAAAAGGGCCACTGAGTCTGGCCAGAAAGAGGTCAGGTGTGAGGGGAGAAGAGTCCTGTGAGCTGGACGCTGTGAAAGGGGCTACGAGTGAATGGGGGTGGCTGAGGGAGGGCTTTTAAATAATTCAGGTCTGTAACAGGAAGACGTGGTTAAATGCTTCTGAAAGGCAGCCAGGGATATTATTGGGGAACCTATTTCTGTAGTGACTAGCTCTTTCCCAGGCCAAGGAGAGGGGCCTGTTCAGGACAGTGGGATTCGGGTACCCTGGAGCCAGGAAAGCCAGACCTGCAGAAACAAAGGCTCCCAGGGGCCCTGCACGCCACACCCCCTGCCTTCTGTGGGTACTTAGGTTGAAGGAAGACACAGACCTGCTCCGAGGGGTCTGAGAGCAGCCCCAGTGGCTTCTGATAGGAGGTGCAGGCAGAAGAGACTGGGCCCGTGCGGTTGTTCCTCAAGAGACAGGCTTGGATCTGAGGACAAGGGGGACTGGAGAGGTTGGTTAAGGGGTGGTGAGACTGAGCAGGGCGGGCGGAAGGGGCCCTCACCTGATGCACTGCGCGCGCGGTTAGTTCCGGGCGGCTGCGCTGAGCCTGGGCCACGTCGCTCAGCGGCAGAGGCATGGCCTTCAGACTGCGGTTCTGCTCCAGGGCCTGCGCCACGTCCAGCAGGCCCAGAGCAGATGTGTGGTTCCGGTCCCAGACCACAGACCTGGGCCAGGTGGGGTTTCAGTCCGAGGCAGAGCTCTGCAAAGGCCCAACCCCACCCGCTGGCCCAGGCCATTTGCTTAGTTCCCCCGCCTGCTGGGTCCCCCTCATTCAACCTCATCCTCATCCCGCGTTCCCTCCCCTCATGGCTCCCCACTCTGAGCCCCACCCACCGAAGCCTCGTGTTGACTCGGAGAGCCTTGGCTAGTAACTTGGCACCCGCGTCCCCCATGGCATTGCCGCTGATATCCAGCGCCATCAGGTTAGGATTGGTGCCCAGGGCCCGGAGTAGGACGCTGGCACCCAGCTTCAAACGTGACTCAGCCACGGACAGAGACTGCAGGGGCTGGGGTTACGAGAAAGCCATTTGTTCCCGGGCTCAGAGGCCAGCAAAGAGGGAGCAGAGTCACAGGCAGGGCGCAGAGGCCCACCGCCTGAGGGCCCCGCCCCGCGCCGGGACTCACACAGTCGTCGTCCTGCATGAGCTGGACAATGCGGTGCAGGACATCGTCCAGGGTCTCCCTGTGGGCAGGGGATGAGGTTGGTGGGGAGGGAACCGCGTGGTGGGTGCTGTCTGGAAGGCCGGGACTGGGATGGGGGCTCACCTGCACCGGACGTTGAAGTTCCTTCCAAGCGCCACATGTCTCAGGGACCGGCTCCTCCCAATGGCCAGCACCAGAGTCACCATGTCTGGGCCGAAGCCTGGGGGTGGCTTGGGTCACACACAAGGCAGAGGGGCGGAGATGGGGATGGTTGGGAATTGGGTAGTGGGGGGAAGACAGGGGCAGCCTCACCGTTGTCCGCCAGGTCCAAGGAGCTCACCGCGGAAGCATCGCACACTAAGTCCTGTATCACCTGCGCGCCGGCTGAGCGCAGCTGCAGGTGGGGAGCGGAAGGCGCGCAGCTAACAGGCCGCTGAGCTAACAGGCAGCAGGTGGGGACGAGGCAGCTGGGCCCGCCTCGTGGCCCACTCCCAAGCGGGGCCCACCATCTACTCAAAGCTGGGGACAGGCGCTCACCTCACAAGCACTGAGGTCCAGGTGCAGGTCGCTCGCGTGGGTGTTGAGCGCCAGGCCTTCCAAAAGGGCCCTGGAAGGAGATATCACGGGGGTGGTGGAAGGGGAGCCCCAGGGCGCGAACCAATGCTAAGAAGTAGAGCCAGGACGCCCCGCAGAGGGGCGCTGAGTGAGGGGCGGGGCGCCGCGGGGGTCAGGGACACCCACCTGAGCGCATCCAGCGGCAGTTTGCAGCCCGCCAGGCCCAGGTGCCGCAATGTCCCTGCGCGACTCAGGAAGAGCTGCAGCGCGGCGGAGGGTGCGGCCCGGGACTTCCTGGGGTGGGGGAGCGGGAGGAGTGGGCTTCCGGGCAGGGAGGCAGCTCCTGACCCTTCCCCCCTGCCCCCGCCCCGCGTCCGGGCCCACCCACCCTTACGTGCGGGAGAAGACGTTCCTCGACGTGTCGAGGTGCGTGAGGCTGGCGCTGCAGCCACGGGACAACGCCAAGAACAGCTGCGGGAGGCACGTGTGGGCTACACCTGGGCCCCGCCCCCGGCCCCGCCCCCGCCCTGCCCGGGTCTACCCTCCGGCTCAAGCCCGCGCCCCAGCCTTACAGATCCCCCCCCACTGACCACCCCCTCACAGTGTCCAGGGCCGCGTCGGTGCCAGCGAGATTCAGGACAGTCAGAACGTTGGGACGGCTCAGGAAACTGTAGAGGCCCTGGTGGGAGGAGCGGGTGAGTCAGGAACGGCCTCCTCGAGAATTCCTCATACCCCACTGCCTGCAGCGCCGCCAATCAGTGCCCCCAAAGACAGCCACTCACCCCATTGTCTTCCGAGGCCCCCAGCGCCCCGGGGTTCCCGGAAAGGTCCAGATGGGTGAGGGCAGAGTCAAAGGCAGCATTGGAAGCCAGCGCCCGGCCCAGAGCCCTCATTCCTGGAGGGAGGAGGGAGGAGGGAGGAGGGAGGAGGGCGTGGCTCAGCAGTCGGGCGGCCGCGCCCCTGGCTCCACCTGGCCCCCACCCAGGCCTGCCTACCTCGAGGGGTCAACCCAGTCTGTGCCAGGCTGAGTCTCCTCAGGGCTCCAGGCCGATGCTCTAGGTGCTTGCTGAGTGCCACCACGCCTGGGGACAACCAGGAGGGTCTCACCTCCAGGGGTGGAGCTGGGGGGTTCCCCAAACTCAGCCATACCTACCTCGGTCATCCAGCAGGTTCCCTGCCAGGCTGAGCTCCCGAAGTCCAGAGCTCGAGTGTTCTGCCAGCGCCTGGGCCAGCCTCCGGACAAAGTCTCTGGGGACCAGACCCCCGGGGTGAGACTCTGACCCGAGATTCCCAGCGCCTCCCAATCTGCAGCCGCCGGGTGCCTGGCCCCAAGCCGTTCCCCTCACCCCCTCAGGCCACAGGCCTCCAGCACCAGCTCCTCCAGGCGGGAAGACTGACTCATCATGTGCAGAATTTGTTCCGAGACCTCGAGGCTCTGAGAACCAGAGGGGGCTCAGTGGGCTGCACCCAACCCTAGAGTCCTCGGCCCCTCCCGTCCCCCCTTCTCACCAGTTTCATGTCCACACAGGAGAGGCACTGGAACCACAGGTTGTAGGACAGGGCAGCCACACTCAGGGCCAGATCCCTGGTGGGAGAAGGAACAGGCACAGAGCTCAGAGGCCTCAGCAGCACAGCCCTCCATGGAGAGGCCGAGGCTGAGGAGGTGGGTCACAGACCCTTCCTCCCTTCCCAGTTTTGGCTGCCACGCACCGGCTACTCAGATGGCTGAAGTCCCCGAGGCTGAAATCGCGGCAGCCCTGGCGATGGTAGATGGTGTCCACGTCCTGGACAGGAAGAAAGTGTCTGCAGCTGGCCTGCGGCCACAGGGAGTAGGGAGGGCTCAAGGCACTTGGGGGATCAGATGCCTCCATAGCCCCCCAGAGAGGGCCCTACCCTCACCCACTGAATCTCCTCCCGGAAAGGGAAGCCATTGTAGTCACAAAGAGCCTCATACGTCTCCACAAAGCCACCTGGAGTAGGGTGAAGGGCGGAGAGAAACGAAAGGTCAGCAACGGATGAAGATCGGCCCGAGCTGGCTGGGAGCTGGGCGGGAGCTGGGCAGGAGCTGGGCGGGAGCTGGGCCTCCAGTGGTTCTGTCCAGTTTGGGAGACCACCAAGTTCAGGGGGCTGGGGCTCAGGGCGTGGGGCCTGGAAGCCCTGTGTGTGCCCGCCTTGGCCTTACCACAGGGCCTGCTGGGCGCAGCGGCCTCTGAGGGATGAATGCTTCTCTCCAGGCGAGCCAGCATGGAGGGGGGCGTGGGTCTCCGGAATAGCTTCCTGGGAAGGAAATTGGGAGAAGGGGCGAGGGATTTCTAGCCCCTGGCACATGAAGCCGCCCACTGGATGCCCAAAGGCACCCTCCCGCCCTCCTTCCCTGCCGGACTCTTAGCGTGGCTGGGGCTCACCCAAGGGTTGAGTGAGGGAAGACCTTCTTGATGGCTGCGGCCACATGCTGGGCCAGCTGTTCCAGGGCGGCCATGCCAGGGAACTCCAAGACCAGCTCAGGCAGCGACTCCAGCTCAAAGGTGACCTGGTGGGGGAGGCTCCTGGGCTGGGCTCCTTTGCGGGGGAGCAGCAGCGGGGGATAAAGGCCAGGCAGCAGGCCCTGGCAGGGTGGCGGGGGTCTCACCTGAGGGGGTGTCTCCTGCAGTGCCATGGCCTGGACCTCCAGGTAGCTGAATGTGCAGTCCACCTGCAGAGCGCCCGGGTCAGCCAGGCCCTGCCCGAGCCCCCCCGCCCCAGGAGGCCAGTCCTGTGAAAGGCAGAGGCTACCAGGACCAGAGGACATGAAACCCCTCATCAAGGAAGCTTCTGGAAGGGCAAGGGGGGTGGGAGTGGCAAGCTAGGCCCTGGGACTCACCCTCAGGGGGAGGCAGGTGTGGAGCAGGTAGGCTCTCCATGGTAGAAGTGCCTGCAGGGAGAGAGTGTCTGACCCGCTGGCAGGGCAAGAGGCTTTATCTTTTTGCACTGGGTCCCAGTGGCCCCCCAGGCTCTGCCCCTGCCATACCAGGACATGACCTCGCTCAGCGCCCTCACGCTCTGGTAGCCAGGTTTTCAGCAGCAGCTCGGCTTCCTTGGGCCACAGGAACCTGGTGATCTCGCCTGTGGAAGGTAGCCTGCTGGGTGACTCTGGTCCTCACCTGGAGGTCTGTGCCAGGGTAGGGGCCCGGCTCCTTTTGGGCCGGCGCGAAAGAGGGGAGTGACTCTGGGAAGGCCAAGTCCTTCAGAGCAGCAGAGAGAAACCTCTAGCCCCTCGCCCCCGCTGGGCCTCTGCTTTGGGGCCCATACTGTTTCCTCCCAGCAGGCGGGAAGGGCCAGCGCTTACCTCGCAGCTCACAGGATATGCCATCCGGAGCCTGGGGGGTCTGGGCCATGGGGCTCAGACCAGGAGGCTGGGGGTACCCCGGGCACTCCGACAAGAGACAGTAGCGGCGGGGCGGGCGGCGCGCACACACAGGAAGCCTGGGCCGGGCCGGCCCGCACAGCAGCCACCTGCTCCTGCGGCGGCGGCGGAAAGTGCGCGCGGCTTCCTGCCAGGCCTCCCCCTGCCCGGCTCCTCCCCGCCCCAGACTCCGTGGGCCGGGAGTTGTCGCCTAGGGTGGCAGGAGAGATCAGGGTCCCAGCTGCCCGGCCGGCCGCTCGATCGAGGAGCTTTTGGGTCAGGGAAGACATGGGTCAGGGAAGAGAGTGGTGTGACTCGGAGGGTCGCGCGTGAAGCTTGTCTCAGGGTTGAGAGCCCCCTACTTCTACCCTGCGCCAAGGTCCCTGCCGCGAGCACCAGGGGGCGCTGTCCGTTCGGGGATCCCAGGGACCCACCGGATTCGTCCCCTCCAAATCAGGCTGGAGAGGCGGATTGGGAACTAAAGAAAATGAGGCAACGTTCTGCAAGGAGAGTCAGATTGCTTCCAGCACCCCGCCCTGGCCTTGAGAACCTAGTCTCTTGCTTCCAATGTGGAGTCCCTGACTGTGAATGGGAAAAAATTGCCAGATGGGCCCAGACACCCTTCTGGGCCCATTTTCAGTTTTCACCAGGTTCAGGCTGGATCAGGGCCCAGACCCTGAGGGCTTCAGGAAGAGATGGAGTGACTCACAAGCAAATCAGGTGTTTGGGGGTCGTGTGTCTGTACTCTACACCAGCTTGAGTTTGGGAAGCCTAGAACCACTCACTTGGAGAGGAAAGCTGGTGTCTCCAGGGCCGGAGTGGTCAGAGGACTATGGGGTGGGGCCTGCCGCCCAGAAGCACGCTGCTCTGTGAAAGACCAGGACCTAGCTGCTGTTGGATTTACAGGCCGGGATTATCCCCCCCACCTGCATCGCAATCGAATTAAACTCCACCCAGAAGAGAGCTCTTTACCCTGCCCACCTCAATTTCACGCAGAGGGGAGATCACAAAATAGAAAGAAATTTTGGTTTCTTTCCCACCTCTAGTTGCCCTTCCCCGCCTTGGGAACACTAGCAGCAACACAGGGCAGACAGTGGGAGAGCACCCGCCAATCATCTGACACCTCTCCCAACAAAATCTCATTCCCCACTTGCTGAGAGTCACCAAAGACTGGGGCTAAGTGGAAACTGAACAGTAGCAACGTGGGGGGAAGGGGACTCCTTCCCTCAAGCAACAGCTGCTGGTGCGAATCCAGGGCTGACAGGAAAGGACAATGCTGGAGAGGGTGAGAGGGTGCTGAGGCCCTCTTCTGCTGCCCCCCAGGTGGAGAGTTCAGGTTAAGATCTAAGTAAGACTCTTCTAAGCCCCCACAGTACCCACAAACTGCTTTTAGGGGGCAAACTTAACTAAGTCTCAAACACTGCCATTGTGAACTACGATCAGGTATATGGGGGTCATGAAGCCAAGCGGTCTAGAAGGCAGGCCCGGGACGCAAACCTCCTCAAGTCCTGACCGCGCCTCTTACCAGCTGTTTGACACATGGAGACATGTTTGACCATTCTGAGCTCCTAGTTCCCATTTCGTAAGCTGGAATCAATAACTTACCTCCAGTGCCGCTAAAAGGATGAAATGTGTAAGAGAAGTGCTCACAACACTGCTTGGCATCCAGTGGACACTTGTGTTTGCCAAATCTACCATGGCAACCCGAGGCCTCCAAAACAGAACGGACACCACTGGCCTCGCTGGGATTTCTCTGGTGTGACAGGATGAGAAACACAAGAGGAAATGACTGCCAAAGAGCTCAAGCTGCTCCCTGTGCGGGCGCGAGGCCAGCAGGCACGCGGGCAGCGCTGGAGCCTGGGTCCAGGAAGGAGGAAACCAGAACCAACATGGTCAGGCCCAGGGAGCGAGGCTAGCTCACCTCCCGAGCTGCTGGTGGTTAGGGTGGCCATGCCAAAGCCTGCTGTGGGAGCCCAAGTGAACACCAAGGACTCGGCTCCTACAAGTGACAGTGACTCAGTGAGGGGTGCGAGGCCTCGGCTTGCTCAAGTCTGTTCTGGAGCACATGACACACTTGTGGGCACTCAGGAAATGCTAAAAGCTCATGAGGCCTCAGCCACACAGGTCAGGGCAGCACCGGATGACAGCTGGGCTGCTCCTCCCAGTGCCACCTCAAGACTCCCCTCAGATGGTTTGAAAAGACAAGATCCCGGTAAACAGCAGGGGAGGGCTCAGGCTGAGGTGGGTCATAGAGGACTGGTGGCCCCAGTGTGGTGTGGAAAGGGCCCTCTAGTACCCACTCTGGCTTAACATCCGGGAAGGGTGCTACAGACACGTTGGGGAACTCCCCTCCGAGGCACTCTGGTGTGGAGTAATATTGAGAACTGGCTGCTACTGCAGACAGTTTCCCACATAATAGTCACACAAGACATCTCATTACTATGCAATAGGGGATTCCTTTTCAGCCTTATCTCCACCAGAAGAGATGCTGGATTTACAGGACTTGTCTTGTGCCCTCCCCATCCCAAATAAATCCGCCTTTAAGCCCTCAAACTGAATGGACACAAGAAATGAAGAACTCTCAATATAGACACCTTACTGGTCTGCAGCGATCTGTGAATACTTACATTTGAAAAAAATCACGTGCCAGCTGCAGTACGTCTGGTCAGGGTCTCCAGGCCTACAGGTGGGGTGGAGACTGAGTACTCCCACAGCCTCATGCCACTGATATTCACACCAAGGAGCTGCCTGCCTGCTGGAGTGCTGAGGCCACAGATAATAGCCATTTCCTGCGAGAGCCAAGTGCATGGGCAGAATAAGCCAGCCAAAGGCTAGACACATCTTGTTCTTTGTTACTTTTCACTAAAATCTGGTTAAGTTGGAATTCCGGTTTCAAAAACCCTGTTATTCGTGGCTGAAACTTTTACCTAAAATGGGTCGCTGGAGCATTCTGCTCTGACATGGCCAGCAGCAGTGGCGAGGGAGTTCACGAGTGCATGCATTTCCTAGGGTGACGCCCTTCCTACTCTGCTCCGTGTGCTAACAAGCAGCTATGCT
Organism: Scalopus aquaticus; assembly: GCA_004024925.1. Lineage (NCBI taxonomy): Eukaryota > Metazoa > Chordata > Mammalia > Eulipotyphla > Talpidae > Scalopus > Scalopus aquaticus. Next base: position 16,190 of record PVIJ01019661.1, read on the forward strand.
GTCTCCCCACAGCCTGGAGGTTGTACATGTAGTCTCCCCTTCCAAATGACCTTCTCCAGGGTCAGCTTCCTCTGTCCCTTGGCAGAAGTCTTGGCAAAACCTGAGGGCTGATCCCGACACTTGAGCTGAGATGCTGAGGACAGAGCTTTCCATCAGCCCATTCTACACTGTGGCCCAGCCCTCTGCTTAGGAACCGACTCCTAAGATGGACCACGTAGGGTGCTCAACCACTCACCTCTCTACTCACCCACTTTCAAGGAGTTAAGACTTGCCGCAGGATGCACTCAGTATCCTATCAAATGCTGACATCATCCGCCATCTGCTAGAGAGGAAGCTGTCATGCTGGGAACACAGCTGATCTGAAAGGCACTACCTCAGATCGCGCACACAGACCCCATCGGGCCCCTCATTAGGCAGGAAACACACAAGACGGGCTGTTTGGAGCACTTGTTAATCCGTTATGATTTATTAGCTGTACAGCAGTAGATCCTCCTCCCCAGCTTTCAACCCCATTACATATTTTATTACAGGTCTCATGTTGGCGTCCTAAAATAATGAAAAATATCACACAGTACAGCTAAGTACAAAATGCATCAACCTAGAGTCTGATAGCTAACTGATGGCTCTCTTAAAAGCAATACACAGAAGAAAAAAGTGTTTGAAATCAGCAAGACTGAGGCTCTCTAAAAAACACATTTTAAACATGTGACAGTTCATGTGCAAGAATCACTTTTTAGTTGGTTTTGCTTCACATTATTATTATTTTTTGAAGATCCAAAGTTTAAATTACTGACCTAGAGAAATTTTCTGGCCCAGCTTTTAAGAGCTGCTGTGACCCACTCATAATCACCCTTCTGCTTTAATAGAGGATTTATAAAACACAAAATTCAGCTACAAACAGAGCAAAGAAAATGTAGATGGGAAATCATAACTGAAAGTTAATAGTACAAGGTTCAAATGCTGGCTCCATGGGCGGAAATCACGATCTTCCACGTGGGCGGCCGTCACTGATGGCAGGCAGCAGTCTGGGTGCTGTTCTGCTACATGATTGTGATCCAATTCCTTGTCAACATTTACACACTACAGAGTCCGTGGTAACTTAATTTGCAAGTAATTAAAATGCTGGGTTTTCTTACACTGCACTTCTTTTCAACCTCTTAATTAATGGAAAAGATTAAAATGTAAAAAAAGTTATTTACAAGCTTGACCATACCAGAAACTCTGCCAAGAAAGAGGCAAAGCCTTCAGGACAAAAACTGATCGTAGCATGCCATACTACTGGTGTGCAGCTGACTCCAAGCAAAGGGAGTCAGGGAAAAGCAAAAGCCAAAACCAGTTTAAAAGTCTAAGTCCTTCCCAAGTCTGCATTTACAATTAAAAACTCTCCTGGGAAGAAGACCATAGAACTCTGGGAAACCTGGTGGACATCCTGGAGTGGTTTACCATAGCGAGAGAGAGGGTTCGATGTCTCCATTTCCATCTAAGAAAACCAGTTAGGAGTCAACACTGTCCTCAGCACTTCACTGTAAACTCTCAGGGATTCAGAACATTCCATGATTTGCTAACATCAAACAGCAAGTTCTAGTTAAATCACATTTTCTAACATCATCCTTGAAGTTCTAGTTCTCGGTATGTTTGGTAAAATGGTGTAAAATGATGCTTTTCCCAAAGCCAAAAGAAGAAAGAAGGGAGAAAAATTAAGATTCGGGCCGTTTAAACACAGCCCAGAGCAGTCCCGGCGATGAGCGAGGCCCTGCCATCACCGGTCCATCATGCTGAGGATCATCTCAGGCGTGAGGTCTCCGTTGGGGGCGTCCGTTGCAGCTGGCTGGGCCTCCTCTTCCTCCCCCTCCACGGGCTCTGCATCTGGCTCTTTTTTGACTTCAACTATAATGTTCTCAATTGCACCTGTATTCTGGTCTTCAACCTGAATGATGGCTGTTGCTGGCAAAAAAGAGCATGAACAAAACAAATGCTCCATTAAAGCCCCTGAGAGTATGTATGAGGGTACTTTCAGACTTGACACCAAGTAGATGTAAACAGGACAGGGAAGTCTTAGTATCGCAGACCAAGTCAATTAAAAAAAAGATAGGACTTGAAATGTGACCACACATAAAGCTCCAATACTCTATAGAAACTATCAAAGAAAAGTATGGTGACATCTGTCTACCTCCCAAATTATATATACAGAGCTTGACATGAATCTGGGCTTTACAATATGGTGAGAGAGGCAAGAAACTGCAGCCAGCACTGACTGAGGACACTGCACAGTGCGTGATGCAGAGCCACTTTGGAGGGACCCACCTATAGCAAGAACCTGATGATTCTGATCCTCCCACACTTGAAGTCCTCCCACCACTGTTCACTCAAATGTGTGCAAGTGAAATGGTTCCCAGGATCTAGAGTCAGCTAGCCCTGTGACAGACACCTATACATGGAGGTTCAGGGGGTACCTTAAAAAAATAGATTAGACCCTGCCTTTGTCAAAAAAAAAAAAAAATATCACCAGTTTCCAAGAAATCTAGAGTGACACATGCATAGAATGGAGACCTGAGCACCCCTGCCTCCCGCCCCCAGGCTGTGTCAAGCACAGGACCGCTGCCCTCGTCATTAGTAGTATGAGATAGAGGGTAAGGATATCTGTGTCCTCTCATAAAATCAGGAGGCCAGCAAGTGAATCTACAGGTCTGGATTTCTTAGGAGCGTCTATCTAAGCACAGAAGTTGTTTTATCTCTCCATCCTTTAAAATCGGGGCTGATGTACATTTGCTACTGTATCTATTCTGCCAGCTAACTGTGACTCAGGTTGTTCTGTACAACCCTCTCCAGCTGACAGCTCCCAAAGAACATAAGCACCCGTCTACTCTGGACTTCTTGCTGAACACCAACAGGCCTTCAAGACTTCTTCAGATGTTCCCCGTAAAAAATAAAATACTGCTTCCTGAGAGGATGCTCTCAAGTGTGACCATAACTTGTTCTCAAGGCTTCACTGCCATCTCTCCAAAGAACGAGGCCCTGTTCCCACACGCCAGGAGAAGATGCCAGCCTACTGAGCTGCGACAAGTAACTTACGCTGGGTCTGTTTGGGTTGGTTGGTTCTGCCGGGGGGGCGTCCTCTCCGCTTCTTGGCGGGTGGTGGGGCTGGGGTCACAGGCTGAGGCTCTGGCTCGGGTTCAATTTCTACCGCAGGCTCCTCCTCGTCCTCATTGTCGTCCAGGTCTGGCTCAGCATTTTCTTTTCATAAAATCATGAAGAACAGATGGTAGGGTAAGGAGAAGAATTATGGGGGGGGGGGGGCAGGGGGGAAAAACACACACATAGTCACATATTCTTTGAAATTTATGTTATTAAGCGTCCATCTTAAAAATGCTTCTGCTGGAATTTAGGCTATCAGCAGCAACAGAAATGGTATTATGGTAGAACAAATAAGCAAATCAACTTTAATACTATTAAAGTTATTGATACTGTTGGGCCTCCCCGGTGGCGCAGCGGTTAAGCGCTGCGCTGTGGAGCTGTCGGCGGCAGTGACGCGAGTTCGACGCCCGGCCAGGGAGAATCCCACATGGCGTGGCAGACCTCTCCTGCCTTGCCCACTGCTCCCCTCAGCAGTGTATTTCTGATCTGCCTGTTCTGCTACCCGCTCCGTCTCTGGTGAACTCTCTCGCCGCCCCACGCCTCTGGTCTGTACCCCAGCTTGTATGTATAAATTAAAAAAAAAAAAAAAAAAAAAAGTTATTGATACTGTTATTGATATTTTATGTGGACTGGATATTACTTTTTTCTTTTAGCTTTAGACATCAGAATATTGAGTTTCAAATTTTTAGAGGCAACTCTACCTTATACTATGTAACAAAATCACATAAGTAACAAAACCTTAAGTAGTATTTAAATAGAAAATCAATGTTCTCCCCACCAAATGTACAAGGATAAAAAGCAGGATATGTAGCCTAAGATGGACCCCTGAAGATGAGGTCCTGTTAGTCTCTGAGTGAGCAGAAGGTGTGACTATTTGTCATGCAGCAAGACAGAAAATGCATCGTGAGGTTCTATTTACTAGAATAAGGAGCAATGAGAGTTCTTCCAGGACTACTACTGATGGGTTTTCTTCAGGTCAAGTTTTGGGGCTTAATTCCTGTAACAGACTTGATGGATCATTCCCCCACCTCCCCCCATCCCAAAAAAGAAAAGGGCTTAATATAAAGATTTCAGATTCACATCATGATAAATGATCAAAATTAAATACCCGTCTTGGTAAGAGTTCAACTTCCACGTTAAAAAAAATTAATGTACTGTGCTATCTTCCCTCTATCCTGAGCTTTTTACAAGTTACCTTCCCCGTGTATGGTTACAATGCTTCCATACCCCCCCAGAAGTTTAAGAAAGTTCACTCCCACACAAGTTGGGAAGGCTACTGTTGAATTGTTTAACTTGACAAACACCTAGGTAAAAACCTTCTTTTCCAGTCACCCCCAAATATGCTGTTAACTATTCATCTTCCAGGACAGAAATATGGTATTTTATTTTCTAATTTTACTTACTAATTTTTGGTGTGGGAAGAAAATTTAAGTGTGTATGCTTATAGTTAGCAGCCTGGATTTCTAAAGTATAACCTCCAGTAATTCTTTCAAACAGGGTATGCCAGGGGCCTCCCCAGTGGCGCAGGGGTTAAGCGCTGTGCTTTGGAGCTGAAGTGAGTTCGAAGCCCAGCCGGGGAGAATCCCACATGGCGCGGCAGACCTCTCCTGCCTTGCCCGCTGCTCCCCTCAGCAGTGTGTTTCTGATCTGCCTGTTCTGCTACCCGCTCTGTCTCTGGTGAACCCTCTCGCCGCCCCACGCCTCTGGCCTGTACCCCAGCTTGTATGTATAAATAAAAAATAAATATTTAAAAAAAAAAATAAATAAAATATATTAAAAAAAAACAAAACAAACAAACAAAAAAAACACAAATAGGGTATGCCAAAAAAAAAAAAAAAATCTAACAGACCATTCTTAACTTCCTTGCCTTCTAATGCCACAATCACACAAAAGAGTGTGAACTACTATGGAAAGAACACCGCTCTGAGCCCCAAGACTTACTGGATGTATGACGTGGGATGATGACCACACACTACCTTGGTCTCCTCATGTGGCCTCCTCTGTACTCCAACCTGCTTACCAGTGACTTGAGGATCAGACAGTGTATATAACCATGCCCTGTGACTCAGACTGCCCGACACAAACACAGCTGTGATTTACACTATACAGTTTTAAAGTTCTCTGCTATCTCATTTATACCTTACTACTTCATTTTGTAAGAGTTGTAACCCTCATTTCACAGAAAAAAGGAAAGCTAAATGATTTGTATGGTACAGCTATACTATAGCAGGTGGAATTCGAACCTCTGACCTCTGTCTGTGGTTGTCCTGCTGGCCACAACTGTAGGCAACCAAAGAGCAGCTACCCTTCCCCATGCTGTGGCACGAAATGTACCCTGCCTGTCGCCCTTCTCCAAAAAGCACAGGTTACACACATTCTTTCTTTGGAACTGAATGCTTAAATTTAGAAATCTGTGGGTAAATACTTGATCTTCAGGACAAAATGCCTTATTTGTCAAGTGACTGAAATCCTAAGTGAAAGTGTGGGAACACATATTGGTACATGGCAGTGTGTCAAGAACGAGATGCTTCCCTGCTGAACTTATTTGAGCCCCCTACTGCATAAGTGGGCCCAGTGCCTATAAAACTAAACAAATTCAATCAGAATTGGGGGTGGAAAGCACACAAAAAATAGTGAATAGGGTCAAAGGCTTATTAGCTTGGAGAGATGTTGGCAAAAAACTTTGAAAGTGTAGCAGATTTTGCTGGTCAAGCCTGCATCTGGCCCACAGGCAGAACTTCTGGAGAAGACAGAGAGGACTGTGTGGTCTTTGTCAGCAGTGGGATGGAAAGTCCATTCACAAAGCCAGGTAAAGAGACACTAGCTATAAGGGCCAGAACCAAACTGCTCCATAAACCAGCAGTGCAGAAGACAAAGGGCCGAACTGTAGAAATACACTAAAATGAGCTCTTCAGACAGAACATGCATCTGATCAAGTCCAGCCAATTAGGGAGTAAAACTGGTCTTGCTGGGGCAAGAACCACAGAAATACCAAGAGGTAATACCATAATAATGTTACGGGACAGGACCTCCCTGGTGGCGCAGCAGTTCAGCGCTGTGCTGTGGAGCTGTCGGCGGTGGTGACATGAATTAGATGCCCGCCCGGGGAGATTCCCACATGGCGTGGAAGACCTTTCATGCCTCGCCTGCTGCTCCCCTCAGCAGTGGATTTCCGTTGATCTGCCTGTTCTGTTCCCAACTCTTCTCTGGTGAACCTTCTCGCCACCCCACGCCTCTGGCCTGTACCCCAGCTTGTATGCATAAATGAACCTTAAAAAAAAAATTTAGAAAAAAAAAATGTTGTGGGACAGGGCCTCCCTGGTGGCACAAGGAGTTAAGTCTCAGCACTATGAAGCTATCCACAGCCACTGCAGCACGAGCTGGATTCCCAGCCAGGGAGCTCCCCACATGGCGCAGCAAACCTCTCCTGTCTCGCCGCTGCTCCCCTCAGCAGTGTATTTCAGTATATCTGCCTGTTCTGCTCCCCACTCTGTCTCTGGTGAAACCTCTCAGCCCCCGCACCTCTGGCCTACACCCCAACTCTTGTATGGATAAATGAATAAATCTTTATTTTTTTTTATTTTTTTTTTTTTTTTATGTATACATACAAG
>PVIJ01019662.1:0-22935 GCA_004024925.1 Scalopus aquaticus
TGTAGAGTTTTGCCTATATTTTCTTCTATAAATTTTATGGTTTCAGGTCTTATGTCTAGGTCTTTTATCCATTTTGAGTTGGTTTTTGTGCAGGGTGTGAGGCAGTAGTCTAGCTTCATTTTTTTGCATGTGGCTGTCCAGTTTTCCCAGCACCATTTATTGAATAGACTGTCCTTGTTCCACTGCATTTTCTTTGCTCCACAAAGGAGATTTTAAAAGGCAGAAGTGTATTCTCTCACAGTTGCTCTTTTTTTTTTTAAGATTTATTTATGCATACAAGAACTGGGATGTAGACCAGAGGTGCCTGGCAGTGAGAGGATTCACCAGAGACAGAGTGGGGAGCAGAACAGGCAGATCCACTGAAGTACACTCCTGGGCGAGTCAGGAGAGGTTTGCTGCGCCATGTGGGAATCTCCTTGGCTGGGGATTGAACTTGTGCTGCAGTGGCTGCGGATAGCTTCATAATGCTGTGACTTAACCCATTGCACCAACAGCGAGACAGTTGTTCTTTTTTTTTTTTTTTTAAAGATTTATTTTTTATTTATACATACAAGTTGGGGTACAGACCAGAGGCGTGGGGGGGCGAGAGGGTTCACCAGAGACAGAGTGGGGAGCAGAACAGGCAGATCAGAAATACACTGCTGAGGGGAGCAGCGGGCAAGGCAGGAGAGGTCTGCCACGCCATGTGGGATTCTCCCCGGCCGGGCATCGAACTTGCGTCGCCGCTGCCAACAGCTCCACAGCACAGCGCTTAACCGCTGCACCACCGGGGAGGCCCGAGACAGTTGTTCTTAATGAAGATTTCCAGAAGCTGGAAATCAAGGTGTCAGCAGGCCTACACTCCTTCCAAACACTCTAGGAAAGGATCCTTCTATGCTTCTTCCGTCTACTGGTGGCTCCAGGCATTCTGGGCTTGTGGCTGCAACACTCTGGTCTCTGCCTCCATCTTCACATGGCATCTCCTCGCGGGTCTCTTCTGTCTTTCTAAAAACATTTGTCATTGGATTTAGGGACCACCTGGATAATTTGAGAATGAGTCTTTAACTCCTTACTTACTTACATCTGCAAAGACCCTGTTTTCCAAATAAGTTCACATTCCCAGATTGCAAGATTTAGGATGTGGACAAATCTTTTTTTGGGACTTGCCACCCAATCCATTACAAACTACCCTTTCTTCTTTCAATTTGTGTTTTTTTTATTGTTGGAACATTTTGTTTTGAACATGAAACACAGCTCCAAATTATGAACTGTTTATCTCAAGGCAATAGTCTTTGCTATAACTAAGAGTATAGACCCCCTATTCAGAATTAATTTGTGACAACTTAAAACTTATAAGTGGCATTCCTGTTTAATAATCAAATACTTCATCATTGGCTGCATGTAATTGCTAAATCAAAATAGCTAGTTTCCCTCCTTACTTACCTTCAAAACAAACCAAAAAAGTAATAGAAAAGAGGACTTACTTTAAACAGAATGACAAAGAAACTGACCCTGCGTTCCTGGCCTACACTATAGGAGACAAGTTTTGGGACTGAAGCCCTGGTTTTCTCGGCAGCAAGGACTCGGGTTTGCCTGAAAACCCAAGGCGTGGGATTTGGGGGTGATTATCCTTCCAGAACAAAAGTTGTGTTTTGTTCGTGTGTTCAGTTCTATGTGAGCTCCTAAACAAATTACTTCATCACACACACACACACACACACACACACACACACACACACACTCACGCAATTATAAGAAGCTGTCTACTTAGACTGAATTGTAATTTTCCTGGACCCCAACATAAGAATGGCTTATCTGTTCCCATTTGGGCTTCTGGAGGCAAAAAGTAGTAGGGTAGGTGACTAAATTCCATGTATCAGTTACTGAGAAGTTACAGAGTATCATAGAAAAGCCAGAGTCTAGTTTAATATTTCTCAATTATCCTGAAAGAGAAACCACCATTTTGAAGACTTTTATATGTGTTAATATGAATATAAATCCATAGCAACGTTTTTTTATCCCTTCATTTAGTCAAATATTTATTCAATACTAAGTCATGTGTATGTGTGCATGTATGTGTATATATAGTCATACGTTGCTTAATGACAGGGATATGTATGAAGAAATGTGTTGTTAGGTCATTTTGTTGTTCTGCCAATGTTACATAGAGTAATTACGCAAACCCGTATGATAAAGTCTACTATACATCTGGGTCTAGATGGTCATCTGACTAACCTATTGGGACCTATATAGTCCATCCTTGACCAAAATGCCATGATGCAACATATGTCTCTCTCTCTCTTCATATATATATGTGTGTGTGTGTGCGTATGTAGATATATTTATGTATATACATATGCACACATACATACACATACATATAGCATGTAATTTTTAATCTGCTCATAAATTATTAAATATATATATCTGTGTATATATGCATAGGTATACAGTAGTTCCCCCTCATCCACAATTTCACTTTCTGTGGTTTCATGATCAACCAAGGTCCAAAAATATTCCATACAATAAGCTATTTTGATAAACATAGAAACTACATTTACATCACTTTTATTAAGTATATTGTTATAATTGTTCTACTTTGTTATTTCTTATTGCCAATCCTTTACTGTGCCTATAAATTAAACCTTACCATAGATATTTATTTCTAGGAAAAAAACATAGTAGATAGAGGGTTTGGTACTATCCATGGTTTCAGGCATCCACTGGGGATCTTGGAACATCTCCACATGAGGAAGGAGGGGATACTGTAATGAGAGTATATATGGACACTTGGAGGTATCCATATGTGAAGAGTGTGAATGCTTATATATAAAAGGACACAATAATATAACTATATTTCTCCTGTAGGGTAAATCTTAGAAGGTTTTTTTTTAGATTTATTTATTTTTTGCATATAAGAGCTGGGGTGTAGGCCAGAGATGCAGAGTGGGGGAAAGTGAGAGGATTCACCAGAGACAGAGTGGAGAGCAGAACAGGAGGATACACTGAAGTATACTGCTGAGGGGAGCAGTGGGTGAGACAGGAGAGGTCTGCTGCACCTTGTGGGTTATTTCCCTGGCCAGGGATCGAACTAATGTTGCAGTGGCTGCTGATAGCTTCATAGTGCTGAGACTTAATAACCCCTTGTGCCACCAGGAAGGCCCCTTAGAAAGTTTCTTCATTGACAGTCTCTCTCTCTGTCTGGAATAGTCCACATGTGACCATGATGTAGAAGCACAGACCTAGCCTAAACTGAGCAGCAATAAATGTGTAGCTCCTCCTACCACCATAATTTTAACTTTAGCTACTCTTTTGAATTTTCCGTACTGTCCTTCCTCTTTACAGTGTGGGCGAAAGTTCTGAAATCACAGAAAAATATCCAGAGCCCCTTATAGAATGAGGAACCCTGAACACCCAACCCTCTGACATGAAATTGAGAAGGACAGGGAAAATTGCCACCACAGTCATGAGCCTGACCTCTGCTCTTGCTAGCTAAGAATTTCCTTTTTCAAAGCTGAGAATATATATATATATATATATATTTTTTTTTTTTTTCTTTATACATGTTTAAGGACTGGGAGAAACATTTTCTGGATGCCAGTGCCAGCAAGCCAAGCGACTGGAATAGTGAACTGGATGGGGACTGGCAGGCACCGATGCTACAGAAGCCTCCCTATCAGGTGTGGACTCCTCTTCCGCCATGCCTGGGCCTCCTGGGCTGCCCCCATTCCTGCCCCTGTCATCTGGGACCACCATGTACAGTTTGTTGTTGCAGGATGGCCTGAAACCAGAGGGTATAGACAAAGATGTTTGGCTTCATCAGAAGCTGAAAAACACCAACTATTTGACGGAATACGACCTCTCCGAATTTGAAAACATTGGTGCCATTGGACTGGAGCTTTGGCAGGTCACTGGTTTTAAGTTTAGCTTGGTTCATAACCCTGAACTTCAGCTTAAATGCCTTACTTCACATAACTGCTATTCCTTGAGCACATTCTGTGCCTGGCTTCCATGTTTGGACTCAGTTCACACAACTGTGGACAAAATATGTCCTTCCCTCCCCTTGGGAATTTGTCACTCCTCTGCTTGGAGGTGACCCATGACATTGATCAGATTTAGGACAAGATAGCAGGTTCTGATAGGTGGTTATCTGAGGGAGAGTCTGAGATTCTTCTACATTACCAGGCAGTTCCAGGACAGCACTGCCAGTTCACAGTCCACAAGGCTGTGTTTCTCTCATTGCTGGTTTCTCTCATTGCTGCTCATTGCTGGGGAGCTTCTCAAAGCCGCCATGCCTGTACCACTTAAATCAGGAGCCCTGGGGGTATGACCAGGCCTCAGGATTTTTAGAAAATGTTCTTTATCTTCCCCTAGAAATGGGTTTAAATCTTAGGCAAAACATAATTGTTTCTTGATGTAAAGTTGCCACATTTCTCAAGTCCATAAGGAAGGCCTTATTGTCATCCATAGGTGAGGTCTGGAACCATCTTTGATAACTTCCTGATTACAGATGATGAAGAGTACGCTGAGGATTTTGGCAGGGCCACCTGGGGTGAAACCAAGGTATGTATGATGCCCCGTATGCACTCTTCTTTCATTATTCATTTACTTCTGTGCTAAAGTCTGACATATAGGAAAGGTTGCTATGAGTTTTTACTAGTGAATACCCACCCAAACCAGCACACAAAACAGAGTGCCAGGAACCTCCTCTATACTTTTACCCAGCTCACCTTACCTCCAATGAGTTTCCCATTTTATCACCATCTACAAGATTTCCTTTTGAAACTCATAAGCATTGAGCCATTCAGTATTTACTTATTCATTCAACTAATCACTTGTAGCAGTTTGTTATCACTGTGAGAATATTCCAGAAGGCATGTGCCCATTCTCTCTCTATGCAGCTTTGGGTCACTTCCAATTTGTGGCTTTTTCTTTTTTTTTTTTTAAGATTTATTTATTTTTTTTAAGATTTATTTATTTATGCATACAAGCTAGGGTCTAGGCCAGAGGTGTGGAGTGGTGAGAGGTTTCACCAGAAACAGAGTGGGGAGCAGAGCAGGCAGATTTGACTGAAATACACTGCTGAGGGGAGTAGTGGGTGAGGCAGGAGAGGTCTGCTGGGTCATGTGAGAATGTGGGAATCTCCCTGGCTGGGAATTGAACTTGTGCTGCAGTGACTCTGGATAGCTCATAGTTCTGTGCTTAACCCATTGCACCACCAGGGAGGCCCAAGATTTATTTATTTATGCGTACAAGCACTGGGGTGTAGGCCAGAGATGTGGGGTGGTGAGAGGATTCACCAGGGACAGAGTGGGAGAAAAGCAGGCGGATCTACTGAAGTACACTGCTGAGGGGAGCAGTGAGCAAGGCAGGAGAAGTCTGCTGCACCATGTGGGAAGCTCTCTGGCTGGGGTTTGAACTTGTGCTGCAGTGGCTCTGGATAGCTTCATAGTGCTGAGACTTAACGTGTTGTGCCACCAGGGAGGCCCAGATTTGTGGCTTCTTGACTAAAACTGTGACTGTCATTCTTACACATGTCTCTTGGTGGACATGAGGCCAGGATTGGATGGACCAGTCACAAGGTCCCACACAGCCAGTTTTCAGTATTTTTCTTGTTTTAAGTTCCCTTCTGCTGTGGATGGGAGTTTCAGTTGTGAAACATCTTTGGCTATATTTGGTAATATCAGTTGTTAATATCAGATTTACTGAAGTATATAACTCACATACTGAAAACTTAACCTTTTTGAGTGTACAGTTATGTGGATTTTAGCAAACACATACAATTCATGAAACCACCATCAAAAATCAAGATTACAACAATTTCATCACTCACCTACCCCAAGTCTCCTTGGGCCCTTTGTTGACAACCTGTCCACTGTCAACTGTCCAATCTGAAGTTTGTTCCTATGGCTTTACCCTTTCCAGAATATTATAGTAGTAGAGTCACATACTGCGTGGTATGTGAGCCAGGTTCTTTCCCCAAGCATAAAGTGTCTGAGATTCACCCTTACTGATGCCTCTGTGGTTTGTTTCTTCTTGTTGCTGGGTAGTTTATCTCTTCCCCAGCTGATGGACAGTGAGTTATTCCCAGCTTTGACAGTGTGAACATAGCTACCATAAATATTTTCAAACAGGCTTTTGTGTGGATGTGTGCTTTTTTCTCTTGGTACATACCCAGGAGTGGACTGCTGGCTCAAACAGTGTATGTTTAACTCTGTAAGAAGCTACTAGACTGTTTTCAGAGGGGCTGTGCCATCTTGCAATCCTTCTAGACCTGCATTCTTACAGGGTAGTGGTCTTTCTCTCTCTCTCGTTTCAATTTGCATGTCCCTGATGACAAATGAAACAGTGGGCACTGTTTCATAACTTTGTGGACATGTGGGCATCTTCTTTTGTGAAATGCCAGGTATGGAGAGGCCAACAGATAAGAAGACAACCACTAATAAAAAGATAGCTTGTACTACTTAGGTATATATGACAGTAACAAAACTTAAGAGAGATAGTGATTAGCAACACAATAATACTACCCCATTTACAACAACGGACAGATGAAAAAAGCAAAACATAAATAAGGAAACAATTGCTTTAAATTAGGGGCTAAACCAAAAAGGTCTAACAGACATCTGTAGAACACTTCACCTAAGAACTGCTGCATATATTTTTTTCTCCAAGTACACATAAAAAATTGTTACTTTTAAAAATATTTATTTATTTATTTTTGTGTAGAAGAACTGGGATGTGGACCAATGGTTCAGGAGGTCAGAGGATTCACCAAAGACAGAGTGGGGAGCAGAATAGGCATACTGACTGAAACACATTGCTGAGGGGAGCAGTGGGCGAGACAGGAGAGGTCTGCACCATGTGGGTTAGATGCCTGGCCAGCGATTGAACTCAGGCCATTGTGGTGGACTGGCATAGTGATAGTGCTGAGACTTAACCCCCAGGCCACCAGAGAGGCCCTGCACATGGTACATTGTTAAGAACAGACCATATCTTGGGACACAAGTCAATGTCAATACAACCACAAAGATGAAAATTATACCTAGTACCTTCTCTGACCATAAGATTAGAAGTCACCTATAGGAGGAAAAACAAAACAAAAAGGAAAAACTATGCAAATGTGGTAACTAAACAACATGATGTTTAATGGCAATTGTATAAAAGAGAAAATCAGAGCAAAAATTAAAAAAAAATACCTTGAGATGAATAAAAATGATGATATACAAGCTACCAGAATTTATGGGACATGGCAAAAGTGGGGAAGATAATTGTGATACAGGTCCACATTAAATAGCAAGAAAAATCCCAAATAATCTAATACCTCAGGATTTACTTAACAAAAGGTAATGGACCTATACAACTAGAACTGTAAGATGTTATTAAAGGACTTAGTTGCTTATAGATGGGAAGACTCAATATAATCAAAATGATTATCCTGACTAGAATAATAAATGTAATGCAGTCTTCATCAAAATACCAATATTTTTCAAAGAAACTGACCAAAAAATCTTGAAATTATGTGGAACCACAGAAGGCCTCAATTTGCAAAGGTAACCCTAAGAAAAGAGGTGGTGGTGTCATGTTACCTGGCTTCAAGCTTAACTACAAAGCAGCAGTATAAAAACAATACGATATTGGCACAAAAACTGATAGAACCAAAAGCCCAGAAATAAATCCATGTACATACTAGCACCTAATCTATGATAAAGCATCCATGACCATACATTGAGGGAAAAGACAGTCCCTTTAATAAATGGTGCTAGAGGGCCTCCCTGGTGGCACAGCGGTTAAGTGCAGCGCTGTGGAGCTGTAGGCAGCCACAACGTGAGTTCGATGCCCAGCCGGGGAGATTCCCACATGGCACGGCAGACCTCTCCTGCCTCGCCCGCTGCTCCCCTCAGCAGTGTATTTCAGTCTATCTGCCTGTTCTGCTCCCCACTCTGTCTCTGGTGAACTCTCTCGCCGCCCCATGCCTCTGGCCTGTACCCCAGGTTGTATGCATAAATAAATAAATCTTTAAAAAAAAATAAGAAATAAATGGTGCTAGAAAAATTGGAAAGTCACAAATAAAAGAATGAAGTTGGATTACTTGCTAGTACCATATATAAAAATAAACTCCAGTGTATTAAAGATTTTTACAGGGCCTCCCTGGTGGCGCAGCGGTTAAGCACTGCGCTGTGGAGCTGTCGGCAGTGGCGACGCGAGTTCGACGCCCGGCCAGGGAGAATCCCACATGGCGCTGTAGACCTCTCCTGCCTTGCCCGCTGCTCCCCTCAGCAGTGTATTTCTGATCTGCCTGTTCTGCTCCCTGCTCTGTCTCTGGTGAACCCTCTCGCTGCCCCGCGCCTCTGGCCTGTACCCCAGCTTGTATGTTAAAAAAAAAAAAGATTTTTACATAAGAACTGCAACAATAAAATACATAGAAGAAAATTTTGGGAATAAGTTCCATGATATCAACAATAAAGATATTTTTGGAAACTAAATTCTATGGCAAGGGAATTAAAACAAAAAATAAACAACTGGGATTACTTCAAGTAAAATGCTTTTATATGGCAAAAGAAAATACAAAACTATTAAATAGACATCCTACAGAATGGGAGAAAATATTCACAATATATAACTGATAAGGGTTTGATATCCGAGATATATAAAAAACTCATACAATTCAACAAAAAACCCCAACCCAATTAGTAAATGGGCAGCAGATATGAACAGACAATTCACCAAAAAGGATATCAAGAAGGCCAAAAGACATGAAAAAATGCTCGTCATCACTTCTAATAAGCGAGATGCAGACTATAATGAAATGCCATATCTCACACGTGAGAATGGCACATATTACAAAGACCCTCAAAAAGTGTTGGAGAGGATGCACTATTGGTAGGAATGTGAACTGGCGCAATATTTACGGAAAGCAGTCTATCTACCTTAAAAAAATAAAAATGGAAATACTGTATGGCCTGGCAATCCTACTCATGAGCTTATAGCTGCAGAATATGAGCCCATTTACAAAAATTCCCATATGTTCCGCAGTGTTCATAATAGCATTATTTATAGTAGCGAGGACATGGAAAGAACCTAAATGTCCATCCATGGATGCTTGGATTCAAGATGTGAGATAGACAGACAGACAGACAGACAGACAGACACACACACACACACACACACACCATGGAGTATTTAGTCATAAGAAAGGATGAAGTGTAGCCATTGACAAAGTGGAGGGAATTTGAGAAAATTATGTGCAGCGAAGTAAGTGAGAATGATGGAAACAAATACTGGACGTTTACATAGTAGACAATTTGATCATATAAAACTAAAAAACTAGTGGACATCAATAACCATCCTGAGGGCTCTGAGGTTAAGAGGGAGGGAAAGGAACAAGAGGACACAAGCATTGGTGATGGTGGGGAAAACAGCTTGCTCTACTCACAGGTGCCAAGAGGAAGGGGTACTGAGGGGCCACATGGGGAGAAGTAGGATGGATCAGAAGGCAGAGGGAAACGTGCACATGAGCTTTCTTTGTAGTTTCCAACCTGGAAGGGAATAGATGAAGAAGGGTAAACTGTTTTAGGATTTGCCTGTTTTTTGTTATTTTAAGACTTACTTTGAGACACAGGTTATTCCTCTAATCTAGTACATGGTCCTGGGGGAAGTAGGGCTGGAAACTGAGTACTAGAGCTGAATGAAGGCATTTAGGGAATGGGCTCTGGGTTTGTCCATTTGCATATGGGGGGAGTGTTTTCAGATGTTTACTCTTTCTAGGAGTTGGCTAACCCTGGGAGGAGACCCCTCCTGGGATAGCACAGTTTCAGATGTCAAAGCATTAGAAACAAGTGGTCAATACATTTTATATTGTCATTCAATTACTTTTGGGTTTATTTGAACTTTTCTTACTGAGTTGTAAGAACTTTATATATATTCTTGAAAGTTCTTTGTCAGATAAATGTATCACCAACATCCTTCCCCCTCTGTGCCCTGACTCTTCATTCCCTCATGTGGAATACTCTATATTTTTAGAAAATGTATATTTTGAGGCACATATATAGTTACGTGTCTCTTAACCATGGGACTGTGCTCTGAGAAATGTTAGATTTCCTTGTACGAATATCATAGAGTGTGATTAGACAAACCTAGATGGTGCCCACTACACACCTAGGCTGCTAGTATAGTCTGTAGGGACCACCAGTGTATATGCATCTTATTGTTGACTGCAATGTCATTATGGGCAGGTGACTGTGTTTCTTTCCTTGGGTTCCATAACAATGACCAAAACTCTGTCTCAAAACAACAGAAATGTGTTCTCATTGTTTTGGAAGCCAGCAGTCCAAAATCAGCATGAGTGGGCTGAAATCAGGGCATCAGCAGGGTAGTGTTCCTTCTGAAGGCTCTGGGGTAGAATCCTTCCTGGCTCTTAGGGTCAGTGGCTCCTGATGATTTGGTTTGTGGCTGCATCAGTCTGATCTCTGCCACCATCTTCAAATGGCTTTTTCCTCCTCTCTGTGTGTGGCATCTCTCACTTGTGATGGATTTTAGGGCCCCCGATAATCCAGCACAATCTCCATCTCAGCATGTTTTCAGTGACTAACTTTGCAAAGGCCCTAGTCACCTTTGTAAAGTCCCTTTCCCCATATAAGGTCAAGTTTACAGCTTCTGGTGATTAAGACCTGATATCTTGGGGGCTCTTCTTCAGCCAACTCCAGGTGGTCTGGAGACTTCACAAGGCAGGGGCAAGCTGAAAGCTGACACCCACTCGCCCTCCAGGAAGCATAATTCCTGGCCACTGGGGACTTTGTTTCTTTCTCCAGGACCCGGAAAGGGAGATGGATGCTATACAGGCCAAGGAAGAAGTGAAGAAGGCCCGAGAGGAAGATGAGGAGGAACTGCTGATTGGAAGGTTTGGTGGGCAAGAAAATCATTTCAGTAGATTTCACAGGAAGGATGAACTCTAGTTGTCCATGTTCCAGATAAAGGTGATTGGTAAAACCATGTTTCTGTTTTCATTGACATTTGAAAGTTCAGATGTCTACATATGTGGTCATTTATCCAGTTTTATTTGAAAAAAAAAGTTTGAAACTTCTTAAGTCTGGTTTTCCTGAGTTCCCCATGCACCAAGAAATTTCTTCTGGACAACCCAGTCATTGGAAGCCAGAGCCACCAAGGGGAGAAAAGGGAGAAATAAGGCCTTGTTTCTTTGGGTTGTAAATTACTAATGATACATGTGAAACTTTTCCAATATGAAATCTTCATACAGAGCAGTTGTCATGGAAAGATTCTGCATGCTGTGCTCCTATACTGGTTACTTTGGAGATCCAGGCCTTGTGCCCAGACATTTGGTGTGCCATAAAGGAGCTGATACTGTTTTCCTCACCTCTGGGGCCATTAGTTCTCTGTAAGATAGAGAAATGAAATTCACCTTCTCAAGGAAAAATAGTGATTACTTTTCAATTTAATTTTTTCTTTTAAATGCAGTAATTTGCTCTCTTAAAAGCTGCACATAGCAGCCTTCTGTTTTAAAGAGACAGACCTCTTGTCATGTAGAAATTTGTGTTGGAAGTAAATTTAAGATGGCAGAAATTTGGAATTCAGCAATGTTTTGAATAAGTCAAACAAATTGGAAATTTTATATAGCATGTCAATAGATGATAAGTGCAAAAGTCTGCCCAGGAAGTGAAGTTTTTTTGTTCTCACTCTGGCTAAATTTGGCAGGTCTTTGAATTTGGACTTCTCAGCTGGTGGTGCGTTGCTCTTCATGGCTGATTATCCCTCTCAGAAAGTAAAAACTTTCCCGTGAAGTAGGAAATCAAACACAGCCTACCTTTTTCATCTCTGAAATGAATGAGAAGTTAGTGAGGGTGTTGCATCAACAACAACGCAGTGATAAAGAAAAGAAACAGGAGTCGTGGAGCAGGCTGGAGGATGCAGGATGCTCTGGGCAGGATGCTGTTCAAGAGCAAGATCCTGGCCTTTTAATCTTATTTATTTAATTTTATTTTTTTTAAGATTTATTTATTTTTGCATACAAGCTGGGGTGCAGTCCAGAGGCGTGAGGTGGTGAGAGGGTTCACCAGAGACAGAGTGGGGCGCAGAACAGGCAGATTGACTGAAGTACACTGCTGAGGGGAGCAGCGGGCGAGACAGGAGAGGTCTGCTGTGCCATGTGGGTCAGCTCCCTGGCCGGGGATTAAACTCATGCTGCAGTGGCTGCAGATAGCTTCATAAACTGAGACTTAACACTCCGCTCTACCTGGGAGGCCCTGATCCTGGCCTTTTTATTGACAGAGAAGGGTGGGTCAAACTGAACACTGGATTTTGCACTTTAAGGAGGGTGAGTCTGCTGATACACCCCCAACTCCCACCCATGGCTCCAATCTTATTAACAAGGTGTTCCACTGATCAGTCCCTGGGGCCAAAGCTCCTATTGCCCCAGGGCGATCAATTGTCCTGCCCTTGTCTAACTTGAAAGGAGCCTTGGTATGCTACACCCGCATAAGGGAAGAAGGGGAATCAGGCCTAGAGAGAAAATGCCAGAAACAATTGTACACAAAGACAGGTTAGACCATGGCAGACACTGCTGGGCTTGTCTTCTGGAGAACTTTCCACAGGATGGAGCTGTTCCCCATGTGCACTGGCTGCATGTGAGCACTAGGAACATGGCTGGTAAAACTGAGGAATGAATTTCTTTTTAATTGATACATTTTTTTAGACAAGCTTTAGACTCACAACAAAACTGAGCAGAAAATAGAGAGAGGGCCCCTTATATTTCTGTCCCCTCACATGTTGGTTCCAAATCTTGGGAGCTCCCCAGCTAGAATCTAAAACTGACCCTCTATACACAGGGCAGGAAGGAGTCAAAGAACAAGGTAGGCCCTTTCAAAGTGGTTGGTGGCAGGTTTAATAAGGGAAATTATGCTTTTTTTTTGGGTGGTCATAAGACCACACTCACCTACCAAATCTTAAATTTAAAATGAGGCCTTAGTGGGGTTCAGTCATTGAACTGTCCAGCTATCTCAACAACCTACTCTCTAGAGGTACAGGTTGTGTCCTTGAAAATAGCCCCCACTGTGGGAATGGTGGGTGGAACATACATTCTAAGGTCAGGGGAGGGGATGAGGGACTCCTATATCCCAGGGTCCAGCTCAGGTGTCACCCTGAGGTCTCCTCCCAATGACCCACTCCTGCACACCCCCACTGCCTCCCCCACTCTCACATCCCACATCACAGGAGTACATTTGTCACAACTGATGAACCTAAGCTGATACATAATTCCCACCTAGAGTCTGTAGTTTAAGTCAGGGTTCACTCTTGCCGTTGTGTTTTCTATGGAGGTACAGGTTTTACTTTCATTTAGTTGTAGTTAATTTGAAGCTTACACAGCCACATGAGGTGAGTGGCTGTCTTGTTCTGTAGTGTGGCTCTGATGATGGTGAGAAAGTTCCCAGGATAGGACTGCCCAGTGTGGCAGCCACATTAGCACAGGGAACCCTAGGCCATTCAGGATGCTGGGTGGGACTCATGTCACCGAACCTATTTCCAGTCAGGATGATGACGTTGGGTCTCTGACATGGAGAGTGGAAACCTGCACATGACACATCCCAGACCCTCTAACCTACCAGTTTCCTGTCACATTCTGTCGGAAGGAAGTTGGGAGAAGGCAGAAGGGAGAAACTTTTTTCTCAGGCTCTGCCAGCGCCTTAGGAGACAATGACTATAGCAATGACAGTCAACAGTGGCAGAAATAGCAATGGTCATCAAGGGCAGGCATCTGGGTTCCTGCTCAGGGCCCAGAGATTTGGCTTTGGGGTAACACCTTTTCACACTTGACCTTTAGCCCTTGAAAGAGAAAGTTTGGGGGAAACTTCCCCTCACCCTCTTTGGTTCTTTTAGCTGTCCTAGAAATAAATTGACACAAGAGAGACCAGCAAGAAAAAAGACAAACTTTATGTGTGTGAACCCATCATCTGCTCAATTCCTTTGAGGTCGTATAATTTTTAGAAAGGGATACTACACTCCTACCTCAAGGGAGGGACACCAGATCAAAAGAAAATTTGACATTTAAAAACGAGGAATTTTGCAGGGTTATAGACATTTGTATTGAAAACATTGTAAACCCTACTCCTGGGCAGTAGGCTGTCTCTCACCTTTGGGACCACCACAGAGAGGATTTATTCTCTGTTTTTAGGGAGACAGAGAATTAGGCAAAACCATATTCTTTTTTTTTTATAAATATATATATTTTGATTGTTATTTATATCTTTTACATTTTGTATTCCCCTTGGGTAACCCACCACTGATTCACCCGTGATCCATCTCTGTGGTCCCTTGTGTCCTTTTTTACTCCATTTTGTGCCCTTATCCTCCCCCCGCAAAAAAACCATATTCTTAAATCATCTGCCTCTCAGTTTCCTTCAACTTCAAATAATCAGCATGCCACTTTGGTACACTCTGGGGCAGCCCGTACTTGGACCCAACACTCAAGAGCAGCTTCCTATAGGTGCTAAACTTTGGGTAAGCTTACGTATTCTTTCTGTTTTTCCAGTACCCTTGTACTCAATTTCCAGTATCAATGACCTCATTGAAATCTCTAGAGTGACTTCTCTTTTCCAGTGGAACATGGATTGATGAAGTGTTCAAGGCAGCTAAATGCTCTGTTACTGCCCCCCCCCCCATCTGGACCACTGCCATATCTTTCCAGCTGGCCCACAGTTTCCATCTCTCCTTCCATTCACTGCCAGCTTCATCCAGTTCCATTCTAGAACACAAATTTGACTATATTCAAAAACCTGGTGGCTTCCCATTGCTTTTAGAACAGGGATAAGGCCAGCTCATGCGTGGTCTTATACAACACCTGTGCTAAGAGTGATTTAATCAGACCATGTGATCCAGAATTTCTAGAGACCTGTCTTGCTCTCTGAGCTCCAAGTCCTTGGTGTACTGTGTTCCCTCACTCAACCCACTCCAGGCTGTGATGGCTGTGTACACACTCCACCTTCAAGTGTGACACCTTGTGTTTATAGTGATCTATTTCCTATAGTAATGTGGTTATCTGTTGCCTTCTCCTAGACCAAACATTCTCAAAATGGAACTAGCACCTTTTGCACCTCCTGGTGATTTGTTAGAAAGGCAAAAATCACATCCCTGCTCAGATCTATACATTGGAATCAGAAACCCTATCTGTTTAACAAGCCACCTTGGTGGTTCTGATGCAGCTGCAGGGTGGGATCCTGCTTTAGGTTGTCTACCTGGTGCATTACTGAAGCACCTATGGTCAGGCCAAATGGATAACTGTTGAATAATTTCAAAGCACACAATACTCATCTGAATGATATGAGGCACACTGAGTGGCTGAAGACACTGGAGCAGCAGCTCATGAGAACCCAGAAAGGAGGAGGTGCCTACCCCTGTGACCCAGCTTGCCTGTCTGGGAAATATACCACCATCATAAGATACCAGGTAAGGGAAGGTTGACCCGCCCCAAAGAAACCTGTGCTGCTGTGGTCAACTGCCTGGGTGGACCTTCTCCCAGTGACCACAGATGAATAGGCGTCCATATAAACAAACACCCCGCTAGTAACAGTGCTCACAGTAAGCCGGGGCCTGATTTGCTTGGCACATTGGGAAGTATAGAGGTGGAACAGTAGCAAAAGAGTATTGCCATTCCCTCCAGAAAGGAGGATTGGGGGCACAGAGAGGCCACTTAAGTGAGTTGCCAAGGTCACACGGCCAGAAAGTAGCAGCTGGGACATAACTCCAGACATTGCAGGTGCTGCTGCAGTAGAGAGGTTTAGTCCCCAACTGAGATTATCGGAAGCTCCAAGGGTAGAACCCCCCTCACAACCCCCCTGCTATCCCAGGAGGGCACCCCTCACTCCCCACCACCAGCACGTGTGGCAGACGCAGGGAAGGGAACCGCACTGCCAACCAAGGACCAGCAGGCGAAAGGAACCAGGAGAGATGACAGCCAGCAGATGCGCTTGAGGAACGGAAGTTAGGAGGTTGGATCTAGGGTGGACCCTCAGCTGGGTCTCCCAGGCCCAAGCTTTCCCTGCCCCGCCCCCTCTAGCCCCGTCCCCTTCTGCCGAGGCTAGGTGAGCGCAGCCCTGCCCTCGACCCCGCCCCCGGACTCGACTGCGCGTGAGTAGTCCTGCGTCTCCTCCTTCCCCACGTCCCCGCCCAAACCCTCTGCGCGCGCACCGCCCTCTGCACCAGCGCGCACGCGCGGCCCCGCCCCCGGTCCCGGCGCTCGGAACCCGAGTCCGCGGGAAGATGGCTGCCCCGCTCATCCCCCTCGCCCAGCAGGTACGAGCCTTGCGGGCCGGCCGAGATGAAGGGCACTGGACGGGCCAGCAGGAGGTCGGGCGTGGCGAGGTCCGGCCACCGGACGGCACCCCACTCGTAGGGGCCCTCGCAGAGGCCGGGCGAGTGGGCGGGCGGACAGGCAGTCCTGAAGGTGACAGGCCGGCCCGACCCGCGGCCTCCCTCTCCTGAGCGACCCTCCGCGGGCGGAGACCGTGCGGTGCCGCGTCGGGTGTCCGCTCGGCCCGGGTTCGACCCCTGTCACCGCCGCAGCTCCCAGACAGGGTGGTGCATGATGGCGTGGGGCTCTCTCCCCGGGAGGTGGGCGAGGGGAGCGAGCATTCGCACCGGTGTGGCGACCCCGCACGTCTTTGTCTCATGAGGGTCCCAGCTGGGGGGGACGGTGTACCCGCCAGGGTGGAAGGCCGAGTCCCGACTGAGATAGGACCCGCCTGTAATGCGATCCAGGATTCATCCCTCTCTCCTTTGGGGAGCTGCTTCCACCACCCCTTTTACTGGGTGAAGGGGACCGCGCTCATCTTTAGGCGTCTTTTTGTGTCCTCAAATCAGTCTGATGCTTTGCTAAGGGCCAGTATCAGTGGCGCCACAGAGACGTGCCAGAAAGAGCCATGCGCATGCAGCCCTCTTTCTGGGAGGGACGTTCATTCATTTGTGTCCGTCAGATGTGCGGGGGGGGCCAGGTGCGGGGAGCGCAGCAGCTACCACGGACCAGGTCTCAGTTAACTTGGAGGTGATACTCTTGTGTTAACTAGAAAGTACCTGAGTACTAACAACAGCTGCGTTTATTTGCTGAATACCTGTGTTGAATCAAGCACTTGGCTAGAACGACATAGCGCAACTAAGAGGGAGGACACAGGGTCACAGTCTTGTGTTTAAATATTGGCTCCAGAACTTATTCCTCAGAGTGTCCTTGGACGTAACCTCATTTGGAAAGTGGGAATATAAAAAATATTGGATAATGTGAAGCTTAAGCTTGTAAAACACTCAGAATAGTTTCTGGCAGTGGGAAATACTCAGTGATAAGTCCTCTATTATCATCTAGTTCTCTGGCAGATCTGGACACGTGGGAATAGAGACCACAGCAGTAAGAATGCCAGACCCTGGGAGAGCACATGGTAGGTTGATCCAAGGAGATAGACATGCTTACATGCTAAGTCTTGCCAGGACTGCTACTATCACCAAATTACAAGCATTAAAGACCAGTGGTTATTAATTAACAAGTTCCTGTAACAGATAGGGAAGTGCTTTGTAAATTGTTGAGTGCCCTACAGATGTTGGGTAGTAAGTTGCTCCATTTTAGGGTGTTATGTGTATATGTGTGGGTGATACTTGCTTAGGCTCTTTTAATGAGAAAGGGATCTTGTTTTTTGGGGGGGAAATGTTTTTAAAACTGCCTATCAAATCTTGACATTGGCCCTCATGTGAACTTTGATGACAATAGCTAGTGTTTATTGAGTGCTTTAGAGATTTTTAAATGCCTTTGAATATGTTGATTATCAGAGGGGGTTCTTGTTTGTACTGATGAAGGATCAGCTTTAGAGGAAGACTGTAATATGCAGCTCTGAAGTAAGGTATGAAAACAGGAGTCAGATCATCTGATTCACCTGCTTAAAACCTTCTGGAATAAAATTCTAATTCCCTTCACCTGGGTGGGTGCCAGCCAGCTTCTCCTGCCCTGTGTTCCTCCTGGCATCCACACTGCAGCCACACTTGCCAGTTTTCTGTTCCTCCCATATTCCTAGCTCCCTCTCTCCTCAGGAGGTCCTGACTATCCCTGTTCCTTCTTCCTGAAACACTATTCCCAGTGTCTTCCCCTGGCACTTCCAGGGCCTGGCTCCTTTCCCTCCCTTAGGAGGGAAGCTCAAGTGTCAGTACCAAGATGGAACCTTTTGCTGGTCACCTGCCTTACGTAGCCCTTCCCCACCCCTCAGCAATAGTAACATCCTCAGTGTCTGTGGCTATGTTTTCTCCCCATGACACCTGCACTCAGTGAGAGCAGGTACAGGTACAGGCCTTTTACCCAGCTCTCCTGACCTATGTCCAGCACCCACGAGGCATCAGATAGACCCTTGAGGCAGGGACCAGTGACTTGCACCACTCAGGGCCATTAACACATGGGGCCCGGGGACTGGGGTGGGAACAAAATTGAAGTTGGAATTGTAGGAGACCAACAACTGGGTCCTTTGGCATCTGATAAAGTCAGATTGCTGATTTCCATGCTTTCTCCTGTTCCTTTTCTCTATGCCAACTGAATTGAGGACTTGGCCAGGTTTTCTTCCTTCCATCATGTCATGTCAACATTTCTCCTCAAGTGAAGTTCTCTACCAGGTGTTACTGTTGGCCATGTGTGAGACTCAGATCTATTAGGTACTTCCAGTTCAGCTGAGGGGTGTCACTCTGGGGGCAAGCCCATGTGACTCTGTGATAATTTCTGATTGGGGGTTGTTGAGAACCTCTGGGAGCAGGAGGCAGTGATTTGGTTGGATTGAGGTGTAGGGCACCCTGGGAACTGGGATAGCCGTTAGCCAGTAGGTCTGGGGAGTGGGGGAGGAAGGACTGTCTCCGTCTGCCCCAGCACTGCCCACTGGTGTCTGTCAGCTTCACTCTGGACTCTGATATCTGTGATAGCTCGCTCTCTCTACAGCTTCTTCTGACCCTCAGTATAAAACTTGTTAATTCGAAGAGTTTGTTGTCCTTCGCTTTGGGAGTGACTTCTCCCTCCATAGGTGTCTCACTGATTTATGTTTCTCCCTGCCACTGAGCAGCTCCTCTCCCACCCCAGAAATGTACCTGTGCCCTTTACCCCCTTGTACCATGTCCCTACCTAGATTGCTGGCTACCTTGTCATTCTTTACCCAGGAGGCCTATTCTTGAGGCTGACCCTCCTTGAGCCTTGCTGGTGTTCTTGCTGGTGTCTATGGTGTTTTCCATCAGAACACTCTGTCCCCCTCCTCTCCCCTGCTTCTGGAGTCCAGCCTCTTGTTTCTCTAGTGGTCTTGTCAGCCAGATGGACTTGAATTGGCCACTTCCTTACCATGCCCACAAAGTCGCCAGGCTGGGGTTGTCCAAACTCAGCGTAGCCTCTCTGTCCCACACAACTTTGAGCTTATCTTCTAAAATGCCTCCTCAACCACCACTCTGCTCCAGAAACCTCCAGTGGCACTCTTTCCCCTCCCCTCAATGAGTCTTCTTACCTTACCTGGCCCTGCATTTCCACAACCCTTGTTCCCATTTGATATGACTTTACTAGCTCACTCTCTCTTCTGCCACCTCCACAAAGACTCCTTGTTCTTCCCTATGCCTTCCAGCCACTCCAGCCCCTCCCATGACCCTGTTCTTGTGGCTCCTGTTGCATCCTGGCTGCCCTAGAGAGAGATCTCTGAGTGTGACCTCTGTGGTGGTGTCTGCCCTCTGCCCCACTTGAACAGGTGCTCTCCCTTTGCTCTGTGGCTCCCTTGTGTGGCCTTCTGAGCTAGGACGCATAAAGTACCTGTAGGAAAGCATTGGGTTCAGTGACAGAGAGTCTGTCCTGTGTCCAAGGGGTTCCATCTTCTTCTCCATTCCCCAGACCACGGATCCTCCCCACCTTTGTCATGTGCTTTCTGACATGGGCAAGAGGTATATCTTCTTTAGAATGGGTGCCATTATTCCCATTTTGCAAATGGAATGGGAAACTAAGACCAATGAGCTATAAATAGCTTGTTCAGGTCCCACAGTTGGTGGGTGCAGAGCTGGGGTTGCACCCACATCTGTCTGACCAAAGCAGCACCCGACCACTGTATCTGGAATGAATGCTGACTACTTGAGATACTTATCCTTTCATGATTTTTTCCTCCAAAATAATCGCTAGGCTCTCTGTCTCACTAGAATGCTAGTGGTTATGAGGTGTACATTTTTGGTTAGAGGGCCAGGTTTTAGAGTGAAATTTGTCCCTACCTTGTAAGATCCAGAATTCCCTGGTTGTATTTGTCTTCTTTACCTGCATTGCCTGGTGTTTGTCAACCAAGTAATTCTGGGGTAAGCAATAATATGTAAATTTCATTTCCTATTCTCATTTTTGAACTCTAAACAGCCTTTCCATCGCTGGCTCTTAACCCTTGAATAGCTGACCTGGGACCTGGAGTGATGGTTTTCTATCTTGGTACTGGAGAGCCATGTGGCCACTCCAGTGCCTCAGGCTGTGCAGACATGACCTCCACCCCCCCAGGAGGGACACCTCAAAAGCTCTTTCCACCTGACTTGACCTGGGCAGCCAGCAGCCTTGATGAAAGCTGCTTGACAGTCTTCCTGTCTGAGTCCCATTATTTTCCAGGCCTTTTCTGGGGACCTGTTTTTCAATACTAGGTTCCCCAGTTTTGTTTTGTCTTTTTTAAAGATTTATTTATTTATACAAGCTGGGGTATAGGCCAGAGGCGTGGGGCGGCGAGAGGGCTCACCAGAGACAGCGGGGAGCAGAACAGGCAGATCAGAAATACACTGCTGAGGGGAGCAGCGGGCGAGGCAGGAGAGGTCTGCTGCACCATGTGGGATTCTCCCTGGCTGGGCATCAAACTCCCATCGCAAGCTGCCGACAGCTCCACAGTGCAGCGCTCAACCGCTGCGCCACCAGGAGGCCTCTCCCCAGGAGTTCTTTCAGTGCCCTGATGTACAGTATTTTCTGTACCTCATTTCCCCCATCTGCAGATTGGGAATAATAAATACTCTGCACCTTTCATCTGCCTGCCACAGTGGGGCATCGGGATTCCTGCCCTGTATCCAAGGGCTGTACCTCAAGAGTACCACTTGTTCCTGTGTCACACAGTTCCTTCAGCAGTATGTGTTGGGTATCTTCTCTCCGCCCAGCGATTTCTGGGAGGGGGTTGTAGCAGTGAGCCTGAGATCACACTGCCCCATGGAGCTGAGGTTCTCAGGAGGTGGCCCAGAAATATATATGTGGCTTGTCTGAGGCAGGGTGCTTGTGCTATAAGCACTAATAATAAAACAGTGTCCCAAGCCCAGCTCTGAGGTCCAGGAAGTCCTCTCCCTACAGGTGCCAAGTAGAAAACACATTGAGATTGTTCAGTTTCTCTTCACTTTCAGAGGCCCAGAGACTTTACATCATTGCCATAGATTGCACCTTGTGCAGACATGGCTCTTCAGACCCAGGCCCAGGTCTCTGTATTACACCGGAGTTTCCTGTCTTGGGATTTTTTTTTTTAAGCTGCCATTTATTACCACTGTGTGATCTTGTGTTTTTAAAAAGTGTTCATGCTACTTACTCATTAGGTATCATGGACTCCAGTAGTGAGATCACTGACTTACAGGTTTATATTATTGTTTTAATTTTATCTCATTGGAAGGAGGGGGAGGATAGAAAGGCCTCCTATTTTTTAAGAGGAGGAAAGGGCACTTGGTGCTCTTAGCCAATACAGAAATGAGTGGGCATGCTGGCGCAGAAAGGTGGACTTGACCCAGGCAGGCCACAGTGGAGGCCCAGACCAGGGATGGTTCCAGTGGGGGTGAGGGATGGGTGACATGCTTTCACTGGAGCTGCATTTGGGTTGCGATTTGGGGACCTTGGGAAGGGTGGGGGCAGTGGCTTCTCAAACAGAGGCAAACAGAATGAGCAGCTGCAACTCCAGCTCAAAGGACTGAGGAGAGACTGGGGTTGGAACTTGGGGTCTATATCCCCCTTTAATTAGGGTGACTTAGGGATGACGGGAAGAAGGTTGGTAAGTGGGACACAGGAGTCTGTGCCTGGCCTACAAATGGATGCAGGACAAAGGGACTGATGGGATGTCTGCTTGCGCAGAGAGTGGCTGAGGGCAGACGTGGGGGAGGCAAGGAGACCTGCTCACTGCCTTAGCGCCAGCTTCATCGCCAGACAGCAGCAGCCCCAGAGGCTGCTCCTGCAAACAGTGCAAACCACTAGCTCTTTAAAGCTGTGCTCACAAAAGTGAACCCGATTTTTATTGTGCAAACTGTTGGAGGAAAATAGAAGTTCCTTCCACAAACAGCCACCTCCTCAAATTTCCATCCGGATCTGCCTGTGATTATTGTCGTCTTGTTAGCAGAATCAATTTACTGATTACATATTCAACTGGCTTGATACAGTCAGTTCTCTTCCTTTTGTACACCCTGGTTGATCACTGTCTATGGACTGGACTGGGCCTCTGTCTCAGCCATCACACAGCACTCCTGGATCCTTTACCTCCCTCCTCTGCCTTCTTGCCTCATTCTGCCCAAGTGTCAGCTGCCCGCACAGGTTTTTTTTACACATGCCATTATTGCCACTCTGAAATGTTCTTTTCCTCTCTGTTCTTGGGTTAATCTCTACCTTTTTTTTTTAAGATTTGTTTATTTATGTATATAAGAACCAGAGGTGGGTGGTGGTGGTGAGAGGATACACCAGAGACAGAGTGGGGAGCAGAACAGGCAGATCCACTGAAACACACTGCTGAGGGGAGCAGTGGGCGAGACAGGAGAGGTCTGCTGCGCCATATGGGAAGCTCCCTGGCTGGGGATCTAACTCGAGCTTGTGCTGCTGTGGGCCTGCATGGATAGTTTCATAGTGCTGGGACTTAACCCCTTGTGCCACCAGGGAGGTCCTAATCGCTGGTCTTTTTTTTTTTTTTTTTTTTTTAAATTTTTTTTTTTTTT
>PVIJ01019663.1:0-22935 GCA_004024925.1 Scalopus aquaticus
AGGACTCATAATTTTTTAAGTGGAAAATATTTAAACATTTCATTTGCTTCAAATGAACTATTTCAGTTAATAATCTGTTCATATTTAGTTGTTAAAACCAGTAAATGAAGAAAGCACTTAAGATTTAAATGTATGACAATGTCTTGAGAAGAATATTAACTTTCCATTTTCATTTTTTTATTATTCCCCTTTCTCATACACTTCCCATAAACTTATGACAGATGAGATGATAAAAAATATAATCTTTAGGCAAAAAAATAATTTTTGTACCTTTCAGAAGTGAAGAAACATGCCTATAACACATTGCCAATTGTGTTTCTCTAAATATTACTTAGAACATAAGATTCCTCTAGCATTACAAATTTATTTCAGCTCCTAAATTAAAACTCATCTGGAAAGGACCATTTTACCCTGTTTATATAACATTGTCACATAAAGAGTGTTAAAAAAATATTTCGCTAAAAATAGCTTGCGTAAGTTAGGGATTAGAGCAGTTTCTGTTGCTATAATTGTTCCTTTGTAGTTTTTTCCATGATGTTTTTGCAGTGTTTTTGACTGTGTTTATTAAAGTCAGCACATCAAAAAGGATCAAAGAGAAAGTGAGTGAGAACCAAAGAAACCCCAAGTGTGTTGTCTCATTGGGGAGTTATGCAGATTCGCATAAACAAGTGCAAATTGTTGAGGTTTTAATGAAAATTTTCTACAATTATTTTATCTTAAGTCATTCTATACAATAACATCTGTACAGCAGATGGCTATACTGTACCAAGGCTATGCTCCTTTTTCTTTCTCTGTTTAATAGTATATCTGAGATGACTACTTTTGTCACTGTGCTCAATTTGGTTCAGCAAATAATTTGAAAAGTGCAGCTGCTGCAGATGGTCACAATAGTTATATAAACTGTAAAATCAAAGACACAGTTAAATATTTCTGTATTAGAGTCAAACTATAAAAATCTGACATTAACTCTGCTGAGTTTAAAGATATACTACAAAAAAACTTTGGTTGACTGCAAAACAACGTCACTTGCAAAATACAGAAAGAAATAGGACTACTGGTAGGAGGCTTTTGAGAGGGGGATACTTTTTACCACCTATCAAAACTGTATCTGGAGTATGTACTTGCATATATTTCACCCCAGTTGCAAAGCATACATTTTTACGCCATTCCACAAAATTAATGTTCATCAAAGCTCTTAGAAAGTTTTGCTTACTTAAAAATCAATTTTGAAAAATACGCAGGAATCTCTCAATTACAATTTCCTAGCAATCAGCTTTCAGCTATAATTAGAATTTACTACACTCTTACTCCAATAATAAATCACAATTTATTATTTTGCTGAGCTTGTTATCTTCTGAAATTGCTTACATTAAGCAGAGATGTGGAGAAAACTGATTTGGTGTTCATTATGCTCTCATAATACAATTGTTCCTATTAAATGTCAAACTTCAGTTTTGATTTGATTTATTGACACAAGCAACTATTTTAGAAATTTGCTGGACACAAGTCATTAGAGTTGTATGAAGTATGTCTTAGTCAAAGCTATAGTTTCTAGCTTTGCATTTAACTGGATTTAAGAGCACAATTGTAAAAGAAGTAGAGAGGGATACATAGTTTTTCAAGTATGAGGGGAAAAACAAGTTACAACATAATGAGACTATTACTGTGTATAGTTGAATGAGAGGAATTTAATTACATCCTAGAGATTTTTACCAAGAATAGACACCATTAAAGATAGATAAAATACAAGCAGCAAATGAATAAAACAAGAAATGAGGATGAGAGAAGGAAAGGACCTAGAACTAAGTATAGTACATTAAAATTCTTTCACTCTGTTTGAGCCCTAACTTTTCCTTGCTGTGATTAAGGTACAAGTGGAAAGGCGTGGGAACAGACCTAGTGGTGTCTGGGTTGCAATTTATTTGTGGGTACGCCAGACATCGTAGCCTACAGTGTTTCATAGTCTTTCAAGTCCTATGGACCTTACATTTTTCATTTCTAACTTTTAAGACAATAAAAAATACAGTACTTTTAGCTGGCTGGGTCACAAATATTTCTGGTGAGAAAGAAATAAATCATTTATACTTGGCCTAAAATCTGTACTTCTCAACTATAAAATTTTTTCTTTATCTTTTAAACTACTGTGCCCAAACTGACTATATAGCATTAAGTTACAGTCAGTCTGCAGTTGTCACTTAATTACTTTGTATTAAGCAACTAAGGTGCATATAGTTTGGGATTTACTTTATCCTCTGCATTAGTTTTCTAGCCCCAATTCTTTTCTGCAAATTTAAGTAGAAAAAATGTTCCCCTTTTACTACTTTTACTTTCAAAGTAAAATTTCTGGCTTTCTGCCTGAATTTCCACAGTAGCAGTTTCTGTGATTGAAAACTGCCATTTCCCACCTGTGCCTTGACTTTTCTCTTCCCCTCCTCACATTCTGATTGCCCACCCTCTTTGATTCAATGTGAAAAAGCACACAAGTTAGTCATTATAACAGAAGAGGAAAATAGAGAAGTGGCTGCCCATTCATTTCTCATCTCTCCACCCATCAATGACATTGTTTGCAGGATCCATGCCTCCCTTTACTGGATTAGGCACAGAGGCACAGTCTTTCCTTGTTAGGTGTTGGGGCCTGGTAATCCTCAATGGCACTGTCCTTGCAAATTAAACTTTAGCTTCTATTACACTTTTGCATAGGATACGTACCACCTGAGCAATTTTTTATTTTTTAAATAACTTGTTACCAGTGACTTAATACAGTGCATCAGAATCACCTCTGGGGTTTGTTGGAACACGGGTTTCTGGGCTCCATGCCCAGAGTTTCTGATGCAGAAGGTAAGGGGTAGGGTCAGAGAATTTACATTTCTAACAGGTTCCCAGGTGACACTGTTGCTGTTGGTTCTGAAACCACACTTTGGCAACCACTACTGGATGGTTCACAAAATTTAATACTCCATTGTTCCACAGCTATTTCAACTAGGTAGAAGGAAATTTAGGAAGGAACAATTTTAAAGACTTTTGTAGCAACATGCCTTAAGAAGTAGGTAGAAACAATTTAGGACATTAAAATACTTAAGACTCAAGATTTGCTATTTAGTTAAATTAAGGTCACTAAGCAGAAATGTCCCCATCTCTAATGGCCTTTAAAACTTTTAACTTCCGCATAATATAAATCTTCAAAATTACATATTTTCAGTTGTTAAAAGTCATATTGTTATCATTCTCTTACCTTTACTGTGACTTACCAGGTACTTTTTGTGCTGCTTTGACATTAAGACTCCCATTAAGAGTTGATAAAGATGCTAACAGGCACGGTTTATTAGGATGGGGGACAGTTTCCATGGAGACCACAATCTGAGCAGTATGGACAGAAATCTTTTGAAAACAGGAAACAGTTCTCCATATGTTTTCTTGAAAGGGGATCTTCTGTGCTCCATCACCATGAACTTTAGGTTTAAACAACTTTCTCTGGTAACATTTGGAGGCTAAAAGCTCATCTTTACTCAGTGTGGTGTCTGACAGGGCTGAAGTCTCTTTGCTGTGCACACTTTGTATCTTCTTTAAAAAATGGTTTATCTGGTCCAGCTTGGTAAAACTTAGGTTTGCTTTCAAAGGTTTCGATATATCCAAGTTGATGTCTGCTGCAGAATTGAAAAAGTTAAGAACATTAGTGACACTTTCTGATTGAATATAAGCCTTTACTTGCCTGTCAGACTCTCTCTGAAGCTTCTCAACATCTGTGCTGTGGACTCATTAGGAGAGCCAGATGTTGTATTTCTCTACCCATGACCCAACTATTCTTTCCATGTAGTTACCTGAAGGGACACTTTTCTTGTGCTACTCACCTCCCCACATTCCTGTCTCAATTCATGTGACTATCTGTTCGTGAAAGACTGAAGGCCACACATGAACATCCTCCCCCTCCCATCCTAAGGCAACATGAAGCAGTCTTTATAGTTTATGACTGGAACCAGCATTCTTTCTTTCAAGGAAAAAGGGCTTCCACTAGTATCCAGCACAAGGTTTGACACAAATACTGATATTAGTATTTGCCCAACTTACTAACAGAAGTAACTTTCCCCATCATTTTCAGAAAACATAATTTTCAGAAATCATTTGTTTCCCCGTATAAACCAGGAGTCCCTCTTTCCCTACATTCTGCATTGTTAAAATTTCAAATACCTCACCCAATGTAACACAGATTTCTTAAACCCTATAGTCCATTTTATAGGTACTATATAACAGACGTTGTCCTTACTTGCCACTTAGTCACCTGTTATTAAAACCAACTTATTATTTCTGGTTTTGTCTTATTTCATTTCCTGTTGTTCTTATTATCAATAAGACAAAAGACTAAGAGTTGTGAAGGCAGAGGTGTCACAGATCTTTCCTCAGTGCATGACACACTGTGTCTCACGTGCATGATTCTCACATGTGAGTTTACAAATATCTGTGTTTCACTGAATCTAAGAAGTGTTTTTTCTTTTTTTATTGGAGTCTGAGGATGTTATACCAAACAGAATTCCAGAAGAAGCAGATAAAGTTAACATTCTACATCTCTCCTCATAAGGATGGCCTCTTCTTACCTTCCTCTCTGGTCAGCATCTTTGGGTTTTTTCCCTGGCTACCCAGGCCCCCTCATGGTACTTTTTCAGTGTGCCTTCGCTTGAGTTTCTTTAACTCAGGTCTTGAGTTAGCAAGACCCTGAGATTCTTGCTTCTAGCTAGCTGTCCACTGGAAAGTGTCAGACATCTGAGCCTCCCTTCCACAATATTGCACCCTATACCTTTTTTAAAGTATAAAACATTTATAACATCTTAAGGATGTTATAAACATTTATAACATTTTAAGGAAATATAACTCACATACCATAAATCTATTTAAAGCCTACAATTCATTGCTTTCTGTAATATACTCACAAGATTTGCGTAATCATCACCACTATGTAATTCCAGAACATTAACACATACCCTCCCCCATACCACTTTGCAGTCACTCCCCATCCATCCCCCACATCCAGTACCAGGTAATCACTAATCTAAATTCTTTCTCTACAGATTTGCCTATTCCGGGCATTTCATATAATATCTGGCTTTGGTATCTGATTTCTCTGTGTGAGCACAATGTATGTGTTCAAGATTCATTTATGTTGAAACGCGTCCTCTTTGCTTTTGTTTTTGCGACTTAATACTACTCCCACATCATAAAATACACCACCATATGGATATACAACATTTGTTTACCCATTATCTGTTGATGGACATTTGAGCTTTTATTACTTTTTGGCTACTATGAACATTATGTGCAAATTTATATATAAAAATGTTTTCAATTCTCTTAGGTATATTCCTAGGGGTGGGACTACTGGGTCATTTCTGACTGGTCATCCCAGTGGGTGTGATTTTGATTTGTATTGCCCTCATGGAAAATCGTTTCTTCATGTCTTGTTAACCATTTTTATATATTCTTGGAGAAATGCTTATTCACAGTTTTTGCTCATTTTAAGATTGAGTTGTCTTTTTTACTATTGAATTGTATGACTTTCTATATCATGCACATAAGTCCTTAACAGATATAGGAATTGCAAATATTTTCTTCTATTCTGGATTGACTTTTCAGTTTTTTTGATAGTGTCAATTACAGTACAAAAGATTTTAATTTTTATGAGGCCCAATACATCCATTATTTTGTTTGTACTTTTGGTATAGTATAAGAAATTATTGCTTAACCTAAGGCCACAAACATTTACACTTAAGTTTTCTTTTATGAGTTTTATTTCTTACATTGAAGCTTATGATCCTTCTTAAATTAATTTTGTGTATTGTGTGAGGCAGGGGGTCCAACTTCTTTCTCTGGCATGGGGTTATCCTGTTATTCCAACACCATTTATTGACAGGCATTATTGTTGACTTGTTGAATTTGGGGTACTGAAAGAGTTTGGTGGGCAAAATATTTTTGGGAAATTGAATGGTTCAAATGACCCATACATTTTACCTTTTCTGCCTACATAGCATTTTATGTAAGCTTCCAAATTCAGTAGCTTCACAGAAAATAATAGCATCTTTTACCACAATTAAAAAGAAAAAGAGAGAGAGACACAACAATTTTAACAGATAATTGCAACAAAAGAAAAACAAAGTTGAAGCAGAAAGAAGACTCAGATATTGGGGGTGATGTTGAATCTCTTTTGTTTGGATTCCTAACATTCAGCCTTAAGTTTTAAGGGTAGAAATGCACATCCTACAGCTACAGAAACAATTTAGTGACCTTTTAGGAAGTTTCCAAATATTTACCAATACCAATTTCTAAACCTAAGAGATCCTGACTGTAGACTGGCAAAGCATCCATGGAATGATATGTACTAGAGTAGATGACTATTACCTTGATATGGACCCTCATATTTCAGGTACGATTGTGGTCCCAGAGACACAGAAAAAAATGTGTTTATACCTCTTGCCTAACTCATCCTTTGAGACCCAGTCTGGAATATACAGATTGGAGCCCAGCCCAACTGATACTTTGATTTTGGCTTTGTAAAAGTCCCAGAAGATAATCCAGCTGAACCCACCCAGACTTCTGAGCTAGAGGATTTATAAGATAATAAATTTGTGTTGCTGTAAACCATGACATTTGTAGAATTTGTCATGCATCAATAGAAAACTAATGCAAATTCCACAAATATATCTACCCATATGACACTTCCAGGTTTTAATGTGAGCGTAAATGAAATTTCAAGGCATAGGAATATTTCCCTCAACTTCTTTTGTTTTTTCCTCCAAAGGGAAAACATCTAATATACTTTACTTGTCTCATTGGCAATTGACAACTCCCGGTATTTTAGGATTCTAGGAAAGATGGAAACCAGTCTCTCACACTTTAATGCAGTTACAAAATCTGGAGGGAACACAGTTGTAAAACCTACACAGAGCACATATTTGAGGACTCTGCAAAGCATATGGTAACAGGTAGACCGGGGAAGATGATTTCAATTCAAAATACCACTAAGATGGTTACAAGTTTCTAATTTTTTTCACCTGTACACTATAGTCTAGACTAGAGACAGTCCAAAACCTATAAGTGGGTATCATGTGTGCACAAAGGAATCACTAGGAGAAACCCTCTATTTCTGCTCTAAGGCGTGAGAAGGAAATTCCTAATGCTCAGAAAGACCATAGATATCCCTCATTCTTCCCTTCTTTCTTTTCTTTATTCTTATGTGCTGCAGAAAATAGGAGAGAATATTCCCCAATTCATTTTATGAATCCTTTAATACTGACACCCAAATAAAATACAGTAAAACCACAGAGTATTATTTATCAAGAACAGAGACATGAAAATCTTAAAAAAAATTAGCAAATCAAATCCAGCAAAACATAAAACTAGGAATATACCACGACAAAAAGAGGTTTCACTTAGGTCAATAAGGCTGATTCAATATTAGAACTTTAGTGTAATGACATTAACAGTACAAAAATAATCATACCAATTGATGCAGAAAAAACTCTTGAAAAATTCCATATGCACTTATGAGCAGAACTCTTAGCAAACAATCAATAAAGGGGAACTTTTTAAATCTGATAACGTTCATCTTGCTATATGTACGGCTATAGTTGACATTGTACTTAATCACTAAAGACTGAGTTATTTTCTGCTAAGACTGGAAACAAAGCAAGGATATTTATTCTCACTACTCATA
The DNA here is from genome assembly GCA_004024925.1 of Scalopus aquaticus. NCBI lineage: Eukaryota > Metazoa > Chordata > Mammalia > Eulipotyphla > Talpidae > Scalopus > Scalopus aquaticus. Next base: position 7,700 of record PVIJ01019663.1, read on the forward strand.
TTTAACATAATACCAGAAGTCCTAGCTAATGCAACAAGGCAAGAAAAAGAAATAAAAGGCATAAAGACTGGAAAAGAAATAAAATGATGTCTATTCACCAAGGACCTGAAAATCCATACAGAAAATCCCACAGAATTTAAAGGAAAGCACTACATCATTTATAAGTGAATTTGGTAAGCTTTTAAAAACATTTAAATAGTCTATTTTTCACATGACTTATATATATATATATATATTTTTGTTTACAGTGCAACCTCTGTGCATGGTGCCCTCCAGGGGGGCCACAGTCTTTCATACCTGCTGCTCTGTAGCAAGAGTGCTTAGCCACATTCCTTGCAAAACACATCCTATTCCATGTGTAAACAGAGGTGACTGGTGCACCACATGAGCAAATCAGACATTACTGTAGACCAAGAGACCCCCAAAAAGAGTTGACATGAGGTTATAAATAGTAGCTATTTTTTGCAAAAATACCAGATATACCAGGAAAAAGGATGTATGAGAATGAAAAGCACCACATATACACTGCACCCTTTATTGTTGTATAAAGTCCATTAACATGTGTGAATACTTCAATGAAAACCATGAATTATAGTATTATATATATTATAGTATTGTATATAAAAATAGTATTATACATTTAGTATTACATATATTATTATATAATATATTATAGTATTATATATATTATTATATAACATAATATAAAATTATGTTATTTTCATTACACTGTATCTTTAAGCTTTCACATTCTTGAACTTGCCAGACACTCTTTTGTTAGATAGTGCCTTATTGTAAATATTTTCAGTATCATAATGACAGAAAGATTATATTTGCAAATGAGAGAAATTAAGGAATATGAAAATTTGGCACTTTTTAAAAAAGATTTACTTATTTATGCATACAAGCTGGGGTACAGGCCAGAGGTGTGGGGCGGCAAGAGGGTTCACCAGAGACAGAGTGGGGAGCAGCACAGGCAGATCAACAGAAATACACTGCTGAGGGGAGCAGCGGGCGAGGCAGGAGAGGTCTGCCGCACCATGTGGGAATCTCCCTGGCTGGGCGTCGAACTCACGATCGTCACTGCTGACAGCTCCACAGCGCAGAGCTTAACCGCTGCGCCACCAGGGAAGCCCGAAAATTTGGCACTTTTAAACAAAAAATAAAACTTAAGCAATGTATTTTTTGGGTTCTCTTTTAAACTTTTAAAAAATTGAGAAAAGCATTAACTCATTAAGATGAAAACATTAAAGACATGGACTAAAAACATATTCAACAGAGACATATATAGAATAATGTTTTATAAGAACTGGGAATATAACTGGACAAAGAACCAGATATATTTTTATATTTTATATTATTAAAATGTGGATGTTATTCTAATCAGATTCTTGTCTTAAGAGGTTTACACTTTTTCCGCACTCCTCACTCAAGTTTAATAAATGGATTATTTTCAAAGTTTACATTTTAGAAAAAGCAGTAACAGAGAATCTCCCAGCTGAGTGATCTATTTCAGTCTCAGATCTAATTTCTCACTGTCCCCAGAACACATTTTGTATTTTTAAGATACCAAGTAAACCCGTATCTGTCAATTATTAAATTCTAATTGCCATTTAAAACTTTCGGAACAGCTACCAGGAAACAGGATGATGGAATAATGATTGAATTAAAAGGAGATTAGATAAATACAAATAAATTACACTTATTTTATGCTCCCATCACCCTAGGAGATGACTTAATAGTGAAAGAAAAAGAATCGTATTGTAATAATGAAATCAGAGAGGGAATTCAAGTCCCAGTGGTGATTCCCCTAAGTTTATGTTAATGTACACCTTGTGGGGGACCAAACATCAACTGGAAAAGTTTCCTGAAAACTGTTCCAGCTATTTTCTCATTTAAAATGTTCCAACTTTAGTTGACCCATTAGTCATCATATTACTTACATTTATGATGTATTTTGAAATCTATTACAAAAACCCAATGGATTCAATATGGCTTGTTATACTCAAATCATAACATTTATGAAAGAAAACTTCTTTGTTAAGTGTTTCTTCCTTTGGAATTTTATTTGCAAAAGACAAACATTTTTTTAGACAAGGAAGGCTTACTATGAAAACAGTCAGTGCATACATGGGTGGTTAAGTATAATCATAGGAATGATGGTGTTTTTCACCACGCCTTAGAGAGGTAAATGCAAAAACCAGAAAGTATAAGCAAGATTGACTTTACGCATTATAATAACTCATATAAAAAGTGTTTTTTATTATTAGGATACTGTACATTTTTTATTCATCACATTCAAACTCATATTTTTGTATAATGTCCAAGGAAAGGTATTCATGATGATAATGGACAGGAAAACTGAGTATTCACAGGTGTGAGAGCTAGAAAACCTTGGAAAGGTGCCCATGGCAAAGAGAGCAATATGTTTTCATTGACGATGTGAAGTAAAAAGAACTCTGGAGGTAGACATGAGTGCTTCAGTTAATATTGACCCACCAAGTGAAACTGGGCACAAGTTATCTCATATATGTGGAGGAAGCTCACAGACATGAACTAACTGACACACATCTGTGACTAGGTCAGCCAGCAGCACTTCATGGTGCTTTTTACTGGGATTTGGGAATCATCATGACTAGTATAATTACTCATGCACATGTTCTTACGATCAAGCATTAACTTTTTGGACCATGTTCTATTTCCCTAATTATAACCAAAAACTTATGGATATAACGTAATTGTACTGGTTTTCTAAAATGAATGTATTAAACTAAACACATCTAAATGCACTTCTCTTCCTCTCAGTAGTTACTACAGAAATAGAAGGCTAAGTAACATCTTTGTCCTTACTCCCCCCACCCCCATACCATATCACCTATTTTCAATAATGACATACAATCATCTTTGAAGACAGCAGATCTTACTTTTGGGAACAACCAAATGTTGTGCTGAGATAATGGAGCAAGGATTCCAGACTAAGGGAATCAAAAGCATTAGAGAAGCCGACTGACAGAGGTTCCTGCTGCCAAGACGACACAGTTTAAACACCATTACAAATAACAAATTCAGAATAATACCAAACGATGACAATAACTGATTGGCCATCACTGAAATATTCTAGAAAACAAACTCATTTTCCTCCCTTAGCTTTACTGAAGTATAATTGACAACGTTCAAGGATATTTAAAGTGTACATGGTGATGATTTTATATATCTATGAAAAAATTTCCTCCCATGTAGAAAATCAACTTGTTTTTGATAATGGACAAAGCGAAAGAATTTAGCATTTATCTTGTTTTCCTTAGATGAACAATACTACTAAGTAACCAAATAATAGATGAGGGAATTCCAGTTACTATATGAAAAAGAAATGCTAAAATTAATGTATTATTGTTTGCACCCTGCAATGAGACTAGCCTTTTAGCATTAATAACTGCTATAACATCACATAAAAGGGACCTTCAGATACTATGGAACAATACAAAATCTTGCACAAAACAGTCCTGCTAAACAAACCTGAATCAGATCAGGCCAATTATCAATTTATATTCAGGAAATAGACAGGCAGGGGCACAAACAAAATCCAAAATAGTAAACACTACAGGTTTATATCTGGTTTTAACAATACATAAACCGTAAGGAATGAAAATGAACCTACTGATTAAAAGCAACTTGAAAGATGCATCAACCAATAGTGATGCCTTGACCTTATTGGTATCCTGGATCAACAAATAAACTTTTTTAAAAAATATATACAAGAATGCATACACCCACAAACATGATATTTATGATATATCTGGAAATTTAAACACTAACCAATATTTGATTACACCAAAGAATCATTATCTTTAGGTTTGTAAATACTAATAGTACTATGGTGATGTTTTTAGAAGTTTCTTACCTTTTAGAGACACATACTGAAATATTAGAGATAATATGATACCTGGGACTGACTTCAAAATGATCAAAGTGGATATGGGTATATAAGAAACAATAGTGGCTATGAGTTGATAACTGTTTAAGTAGAAGGGTCAGGATATTGCTTTTATATGTGTCTGAAATTTTCCATAAGATGTTTTAAAAAGGCATGGGGATAAGAATGAGTATGGCATCTGAAGAAGTGATACAGGAAGATGATTTCAAATCATTTGTCCCCAAACCTCCAGACTCCTCTCATCTCTCTTCAACTTTAATAGCTGACCTTATTTCTAGCATCATGAAGAAAGTTTAAGCCATTAAATTTCCCTTTATTTCTTGCCACCAAACTGAAAAAACTACCTGCACTGGACACTTTTCTTCCATTAAATTTCTTATGTATAATAGAGAAGTTTTGCGCTTCTCTAATCTATTATCAGTGCTTCACATGTGTATTGGATTCTTCTTCCCTCTTCCTAAGGAAACTGCTTTTATCCTTCCTTCTTTTATAAGTTTATCCATCTCCTATCTCATCTGGTTTCCTCTTGCTGAGTAAATATGAATGAGTAAACCCAAGTCTCTTTCATTATAAAAATAAAGCCCAAAACCATGACACCAAATAGCACTTCATATACTACTCTTACTATTCTCCCTCACAGTGAAACTCACTGGAAGAGTTATGTGTACTCTTGGCTTCTATTTCTTATCCTCCTCAATGCATTCGAGACACATACTGTCAATGGGGGAAAAACCTGTAGTCACAATGTTAGATATTTTCAATTTCCCATCTTTCTGTATCTCAAAGCACTATTAGACACAGCTGGTTACTTCTTCCTTTTTCCCTTTTTTCCTTGGTTTCTCTGATATTATAGTCTTCAAATTTTCCTTTTTGTGTTCAATTATTTTCTGTGCTCCTCCTTCTTTTCCCTATGTGCCATTAAAAACTGACTGGATTTCTTCAAGATGAATCTCAGTTCTTAGTGTCTCTTCTATTTCCCTTCTAATTTTCCTGAGTAGTCTCATCCACAGTCATGGTTTGAAATGGTCCCAAAGACTCCAAAACTTTCAATCCTAAATTGGTTTTCCCAGTCTCTCTTGTCAACTCCACATATGTATGTATAATTGTCATAAATTCAACATATCCAAGACAAAGCTTATGATCGTTCCCTGTTCTCACAAACAATTAACAATGTGGTTCTATTCAGGTATTTTTTATCCTAGTAAAGATTACTACTTGTTTTAGTTAGCTCAGGCAGCCATAACAACATACCATGAATTGGGTGACTTAAAAAAACAGAAATTATTTTCTTATAATTATAGAAACTGCAATTTTGAAATTAGGGAGCCAGTACAGTTGGTGAAGGCTCTCTTGCTGGCTTTCATACAGCTGCTTTCTCACTGTGTCCTATGGGAGATAGAAAACAAGCTCTCTAAGATCTCTTCTTATAAGTGAACTAATTCTATCATGAGAGCCCCACCCTCTCCTTATGACCTCATCTAAACCTAATTATCTCCTAAAGACTCCATCTTCAAATACCATGAGAATGGGGATCAGGGCTTTACATTTGAATTTTGGAGGCAGGGGGCGGGAACACAGTTCAATCCATAGTACTACCCACCAAGTTAGACCAGGCAGAAACTCAGTATTTACGAAAGCATTTAAATCTTCCTTATCCTCCATCCATGCTATTCCAGTACCACAGTTTTTGGATTTTGCTTTCCCAATATCTACCAAGTCTTTCGCTTCTCTCATTTCTATAACCAGTACTACTATAACTAGTACTATAACTAGTACTACTATTTAAAAAGGCATGGGGATAAGAATGAGTATGGCATCTGAAGAAGTGATATAGGAAGATGATTTCAAATCATTTGTCCCCAAACCTTCAGACTCCTCTCATCTCTCTCAATTTAATAGCTGACCTTGTTTCTAGCATCATGAAGAAAGTTTAAGCCATTAATTTCCCCTTTATTTCTTGCCACTAAACTGAAAAACTACCTGCACTGGGCACTTTTCTTCCTTTTTAATTTCTTACATAAAATAGAGAAGTTTTGCACATCTCTAATCTAAAATCAAGTTGTTCTCTAATCTTGCTATCACTGGCACATGTAAAGAAACTCAAAGACTACTAAGGGCAGGAAAGAACAAGGAAGGGGCAGAAAAATGACAGCATTTAACAGGAACATGCTGAATTTGAAATAACTAAACCTATCTTATAGGAAAATGAAAAAGTTTTTCTGAAGTTGAATAAGGGGTCAAAACCAGAGGTAGGCATTTGCTAATTGTGAGCATAAAAAAGCTGAGAGATAAGAATAGAAGCTTCAGGACTGATGTTCTTGGGAAAGCAAAGGGCTATAGAGTTAGGGGCAGAACTACGCAAGCATAAAATTAGAAAGTTAAGAGTTAGAAGTCAGATAATGTTCTTTTCCTCTTCCACTTTAGTCTACTTCTGTTATGTTAAAAGTATCCCCAAATGCCATCTGTAGAGGAATTCTGAACAGTAGAGGAAAGAATTCTTAAAAAATTAGACCACAAAAAGAAATAAAGACTAAACAATTGCCACACCACTAACTTTCCAGCATAAGACCTTGTGCTGGCCTCTTATCATCTCACTACCTCACAGACTCCGTGGGTCCTGTTACTTAGTTAAGTTTGTTAAGCATCTTGGAATTGCCACTGTCAAGTCAAACTTTTGAAGAAGATTTAAAGGCCCTTCATTCTATAGTGCTAACAGATTTTACAGTGGAAAATTTGGTATTAAAATCAAGTTGTCAGCTGAATAAAAGTTTATTAAAATATCAATTAGTTAAAAACCATGCGCTTTTCTCATTTCTTCCTAAAATACAAGTTATGTCTGAAAAAGTAAGGTTGAAATAATGAAAGATGTTCCTACATTTGAAAATTCTTGGTTCATACCCTAGTTGACATCAAATTTACTATTTCATTTTGATAAAATTATGGGGAAAATAAACTACAACATTGTAATGCTGACACTACACATTGGGACCTATAAATGCAGGAAATGTAAAAGTCAAGGTTTTTACAGTTTTTATTACGTAGTTTACATTTCTTAAATGTAGAAGGTAGCCTGCTAGTGGGACTGAATTAATAGAGACAGTACTCCAGCGACTGGGGTCTGAACATGGGTTTTATTTCTAGAAAGAGAAAAGAATCAAAGGGATTACTATCAGGGCAACACTAAGAGAAATAAATTAACCAAAATTAAATACAAGAAATGCTGTCTTTTGTTTTGAATCTTCTTGTATTAAAAAATCATATTCATTTTCTTCATTTCTCACTCTAGAAAATGTCAGGGGTATTTGGGTCATCTTTTTCAGGTATTTTAGTATCCCTGACTTAATCTCTGCTCAGTAAAGAATTCAGTAATAACAGGACATAAGAGTAGAGTTCACCAGGTGAAGTAAGAATATTTCAAAAATACACATATTTGGGGATCAACAGCCTAAGATTTCTATTTCATACTCATGTCAGTAAACCTATTTGAATGATGTGATAGACTAGATCTTTACTCCCTCCTCAAAAAAGAACTGATAATTACGTGACATGACTTAAGGGCTAACTATCACTACAATGTCAATCATATTACAAAAGTTAAATAAATCAACATTTTGTGAACCTTAAATCTTCACAATGGTATATGTCAAAATATTTCAATAAAAAAATTGATGAATACCTTAGCAGTAAGCATTAATTTTTGCCTCTGAAACAGCAAGGGCAAACCTACTGACAGATACTCTCACATACAAAATGACATCAAATTAAAAGGTTGGTCTCTTGTCAATTGTAGGTTTAAATGTCCTGAGGTTCATATTAATAAAGCCCAACTTTTATGAAAATGTAAAGGAGAAATTAAAATCACTGCAATCTATAAAACAGTAAATTGATCTAGAAAATAGTATTCAAAATAAGATTAAAATCAATTAAAATTTGAATAAAAATTTAAAATAAAAATAAAACCAGTGGTGAAATTGGTATACAACTAATCTGAAAATTTCATAGGTAAACTAATGAATAGGTTAAATGAGAGTAAAGTAGTGATTTAATTAAAAGAAAGATCAGTGTTTACGTGTTTCAACTAGAGAAACCAGGTATACTAAAATTGAAGAAATGTGAAACTATTTTTAATAAAATCATGTTACTCATTTGATGACTGTGGTATGCTAATTAACTTATAATAAAACATAAATAATGTGGGAATGTTCTTTCAATTTGGCATTTTTTCCTTTGTTGTCAATTAAATGTCATTTCATGGACTAGAAAAGAACACAAGGGACCATGGAGATGGATCACGGGTGAATTGGTGGTGGGCTACCCAAGGGGAATACAAAATGTAAAAGACATAAATAACAATAAAAATATATATTAAAAAAAATAATAAATAAATGTCATTTCATGACTACGGTGACAGTGTTCAAAAATATGTCTCCAAAAGAACAATGAAAAAAATACCAGGGAGCTCAAATGTTTTTGCAAATGACCCTGAGTTAATTAAAAAAATCTGCACCCTTCCCAGTTCTTCTCACGTGTCAGCTCTCATTAAATTAAAAAAAAAAATTCATTTCAAAGTTAAGAAATCCTATAGTTACCACAACTTTTAAACTGGGATCAAGTGGGCACATTCCTACATTTCTGTATGATGTCATACCAAGCAGCTCACAGCTGAATTTAGATTTGCAAGAAGTATGAATGATTTTTCAATATAAGAAGTATCTGATCTAAAGCTAATTTTTTCTCTATAGGCTGACTGTGCTGGGAACAGGTGGCCCTGCTTTCAATTACGGAGGGCTAGCATGCCAGTGTGAGGCCTGGATTAGTTCACCTTCTCACGGGGAATTTTCCTCGGTTGGGAATGGATTTATTATGGCTTCACACATGGAATAGAGCTCATGTCAGCTGAGGGCAGTGACACATCATATGATTCAAATTAACCTGCTGTGGACTGTTCCGCGGGGCTTAGATTGTGTATTAAAATGACGACATTTTAAAAACAGCTTGAAAGAAATCAGGATTGCTGAACTGCAATGGTTCCAATTTGTTCCAACTAATCTATCACCTGCTGAAGATATTATTCTAGCGGGTTTCTGGTAGCTGCTGTTTTCCAGGTTTCTCCAAGCCACTGACCTTGCTAATGGGTACAATTGCTGCCTCTGATGGAAGGAAGTGGGGGTTGACAGAGCTCTGAGGGGTTTTATGATATAGAAGTTGGAACCTATCATTTGCTCTAACGTACTATTAAGTGAACAGATGAAAAGGGAATACTGGAGAACTCTGAATAATTTTTCCCAAAACAAATGCTAAAGAGCAATATTTGTATTACCTAGCTCAGATAAAATCATAACTGAAAAATAAATCCAAAAGACTTTTTAAAGCTGCAAAATTTGACTTTTATGAAACTAATTTAAAGCAGTTATTGTACTCAGTATTTTCTTAAACTTTCCAGGCTGTAACTTTTACAGCTACTGTAACCTTAATTCAAGGGAAAGAATAAATGAAAATATAGCACTCTCTGAATGTAGCCTAAAACATCCTTTGGAAATGATACTTAAGATGTACATATAGATTAAGAAATTAATAGTGGTGAAATATTCTCAATGGTAACACGGCGTAAAAATTAGAAGCATTATTTGTAATAGTTTTTAAAAAGCCCTTTTTTATTTTTCATGGGAAGGAAGTGGTATTGGGGAATATGATGAAACTGATTCATGCTAATCTTAGCATAAATAATATATTCCTTTTAGTATACTATTACCTAAAATTTGGCAAAAATATGATTTCTTTGATACATTCCCTAAGGCAAGAAATGCTTTAATGTGCCCTGTTATTACCATTGAGCTCTAAATTAACGTAGAGTGGCAATCTAGCTATGTAGTGAGAGACTATAATAATTCTGTGGCAAAACATCTACTTATGTACTTTAAATGACAAATTGTTTACAGTAAGGAAATTTTCTTATTCAGGGATGCTCAGTTAGTGATTTAGTGGACTCCACACAAAAGATTTGTCATTTAAACTATCTTCCTTCAAATACATTAAAAAAGCACTCTTGGTTAAAATGTTTTAAATTTTGTAAAACCTAAAATCATTCATTGAATATTGTATTTTTCATAGTAAAAATATTATTTAATAAACCATCCATCATTCTTTGTATCTTCACCCTCTCCTATTATCTGCAGTTTGGCCCTCAACAGCTCTAACTAATGCTATTAAGAACATATTTGAGTCATACAAAACTTTGGTACAAAAAGTACAGTCCCCAGAAGACAGTATCCACTTCACCTGAAAGCTCGCTAGAAATGTGGAATTTCACCCGTAACTTTCACACTATGAAATCACAATCTACATTTTAACAAGCAACTGGAGATGCTTCAAATGCAGACTCAAGTTTAAGAAGCACTGCTGTTGAAATAACTATTTTAATTCACTTATTTACAAGTTTGAATTTCTAAACAGATTATCACTACTACTGAGTGAACATAAAATTAGAAATGATCTATATCTAATTTTAAAAAGTAAAAGAAATGCAAACATACAACTATTTAAAAAATCATTTCTGCTATAGTCAAATGAAATACTAGAACTATAAATATGTTTCATTCACTAATTGACATTTCTCTTAAAATTCAATTTATTTGGTTGTCATAATAACATGACGCATAATTCGCCAATGATTTGCAGATCTCACCCTTTTTATAAGTAAATCAAACAAAAGTAAACTAGAAGAGAATTTTCCAGTTAGAGTGAGAGACTGTGCATAAAAACAAGAGAAACTGGAGCTAAAAATAAAAAATAACAGGTAAACCCATTTCCTTGTCACTCTTTATACATCCATATGTTCTTATACTGTTTCTTCCATTTGACCATTTTCTTTCTTTTACATGTGCACAATTCTGATGTAGTTAATAAAGTACAGAAGTATCTTACAACTGATGTAGTTAATAAAGTGCTATATCAAAGTTTAAATATCACAATTTTTTCCTCTTTTTTAGTGATACCTAACATGTTTTTTTCCTACAGTTGATGGTGTCTTGGATTCAATTAAATATAGTACTTCACACTCAGGAAGCACTAGCACTCACACTCCTCCCAAGTTATCCATCACCTCACCCCAAAGACTTCCAACTTCAATGACTTCCTTAGCCTTTATCGTCAGCCTCTTGAGTTCTTTATAACCATGTCTAGATACTTATATTAGAAAAAGCTCTTCACTTTTCTACACCTTTTAGATTCTGCTGGAGAAACATGCTTCAAAAGAACCAGGTCTGAGTGAAAGGGTCAGTATAGGCAGTTTCAGGCTCTGTTTACTCCAGATGATGACGAACTGCCCTTTCCATCTACAGTCATGGATCCTAAGAGCTCTGGCAATCCACAGCACACAAACTCAACCAGATTCACAGTGGGATAATTTTCATCCAACAAATCTATGCCTTGCAGAGTACTGCTGGAGATCTATGACAGTCTAACATCAGTGTTCTAATTCTTAAAGAAATGAGTGTTCTTTTGAAGAATAAAATGTTCTAAAGCACTATAAATATAAAACTGAAAGTGAAATGTAGTATTTCTGTTATATAAATAGCTAAGATCTCACGGAGGTAAGGGAAGAAAAGAGGAGAATCATGAAATGATAAAAGAAATAGAGTGGCAATAAGAGGAGGAGGAGGAGAAAAAAAGGAAGAGAGGAAAAATTTTTAGCACTTTGTGTGCCGGTGCCCTTTGAATTTACCAGCCCTTGGGGCCGGCCATTTTCCGTGCCACCGCATGAATGGTATAAGCATTCAATAAAACACACACAACTCCTGAACTACTGGATATTAAAAAAACTGTAATATCTCTCATAAAACACCTTACACTTTCACCAAAACAATGTGTAAAGTTTCTAGACTGAGTACGATCAAAAAAATAGCTCCTAATAGTTCCAAATAAATCCACTGTGGCGTGAAAAACCAGAGACTAGATGAACACATATTAATACGTGAGCGGCCACCTGATACTGGTGACAAAAACACGTACTAATACATGAGCAGACCACAAAGTGTTAACTAGCTAAAATTAATGTAGTATAGAAGTAATGTAGTATAGAGGTCTTTGGAATCAGCATTTGATTCCAAATTCTGGGTTTGAATGGTTCCTCTGCCACCCTGAGCTTGGACAATTTACTTCACTTTTCTTAGTTTCCTTATTCATAAAATAGGGATAATTATAATACCTACTTCTTGGATATATATGAGTGCACTGGACATATTTATCTACCCATGTATACTATCTTATGTATGTATATCTTGTATCTCATCCATCCATCCATCTGTCCTCCACCCATTACTTTATTCTCTTGATTTATAGTTAAGGAAACTGAGGAACAGGAGGTCAGCTGCCTAAGAACACACAGTTAATTAATAGAAAAGGCAGAAATAAAATCTTGGGTCTTTGGTCTCTAGTCATTTATTCTTTAATTGAATAACTTTTCTAGACTAAAGATAATTCTTAACACACATCAATATTTGTTTTTGATGTCTAGAATGGGCGGGCACCCCAAAGAGGATATTTTTGGAAACAAATTAACCATTCATTTTGGGTAAGAAATGTCAATATTACTAACACACTCTAGATAAAGGTTAATATACTCACATGAAAAACTGTAAACTGTACAGCCATTGTTGGCCTGGTTCCCACAGCAACCTATCGATTCCCTTTATCTATTCAAACCTCTCAAACCTCTCTGTTGGGCAAGGAGTGAGAGCTTAGTTTTCACTCTTATTAAATGATACCCCAACAATTAGGACTTTCTTACCTGGTCCATTAAGAAAGTCTTTAATTTGTAGTGTTACAAGGGAAGGTGGGATACCACTTTTGCTGTCTATTTCCCCAGGCACTGTCTGTAGCCAAACCGTACAATAATCAAGGGCTTCAGGCAAAGTCTTCCCAGGATCTGAAGTGACAAAATAGAAATAAAAATCATCGATTATATCATAAAGATCTCATTTTGTTGCACTGATCAACGAGAGGAAAAAAGGTTAAATAACTGTATGCAACTTTCATTGATTCATTTGTTTGTAGACATAGTTGCTTATATATGTGTGTATATATGTATATACATACACATACACATATACATACATATATACATATATATGTATGTATGTATCATGAAAGCTGTCTTGGTGGTGGGTGTGGTGTGAGGACATGTATCTGAGGAGGCACAATCCTGTGTCTCTGAATCACACAGAATTGTTTTAAACCAATGTTGCCTAAAAAGTTATTTTTTTTAAATTTTAGGTTAAAACAAAACAAGAAAGAGAAGCAGAACCATGACAAAAAGGGAAAGGCATTTCAAGTCTTTTATCATCTTTGAACAAAAATAAAGTTTCCATATTCTGAGCTCCTGACTGTTAACAGTTGAATTTATTGATTTTTTTTCCTCCAACAGGTTGTTGGAAACAAACTAAAGAAAAAAAAAAGGGCAACCTTTTCAGCTTAAAAAAGGCATATACATGTTCAAAGATCAGTGGATTAGCACTACTTAGGGGTTATTTGATCTGTTTCAGTGTTTTACTGACATTACAATCACTTTTTACTGCTAGGCTTTTGAAGTTAACTTCAGTAGCGTTCCTATAACTTTCTTTAATGATAACATTGGTCAATTTTTTAACAGCTCCAGTTATCATTAAAACAACTTTGACCTTTTCTGTTAAATACTGTGGTTTTTTTTTTTTTTTTACTTTTTTTTGGTTAATATTGCATATTTTTAAAAAATTATTTTTTAGCTACTGGTGTGATGGCAAACTGAATTTGCTTTGTAATACTTAGCAAACACTTAGCAAAGTTTTTATTGAATAGCGCTTTAAATATAAATGGCTGTGGTATCTTGGCATACACATTATAGTACACTTTTTAAAAACTTCCAAACAGTCACAGTTTTCTTTAGTTTCAAGATTATTTTATTCTGTTTTAAAGGCCTCTGAATGTCGATTTTATAGGGATGTTCTTGCCATAGAGTCCATCTATTCCATTTTCAGTTGATTTGAAATGTGTTATTAAAGCATTATTTATTTTAGGTTTTATTGACTGGATTGCTTTCAAGAACAGCATTTACATACAGTGTATTATATTCAACATATGGTTATACAGTATTACTGTCATATGTGAAGGGCATATAAATTCTGCCTTGGAATTTGTATTTCTTGACCTTATCATGTGATTCTTATGAAATCTGGCACATGAACCTTTTTGTGATTTCAAAGAAAATACTGAAAGCAATTGATCGTGACATTAGATATATGTGGTAAAGATCAAATACTAAGCTAGTACATTCTTCATTTTTTATATGATCAGTGAATTTAAAGCAGTGAGAATATGTACAGTAGATCCATTACATAGTAATGCTATACTATTCTCTCAAGTACAGTGGTCAAGTCTGGTGAAAGGATGGCAAAACTTCGTTCTTGGTAGGGTCTATAATTAGCATGTAGGAGCTACCTAACTTATCAGATCTGGGTAGCTCTTTCTAGGGTCTCACCTATGCAGTCATAAAGAAGCAGTTATTATCAAGTAAGTGGTAGCTGCCAGACTTATATGAGGAGACAAAATTCTTCATTTTGAAGGGAATACAATCTAGGGAGGGAACAGTGATCTTAGAGATATAATGACATAAATACCTGAATAATGAACACAGATAAATTAAACCAATGCAGAAATATTAATATGATGTATTAACAATGGTAAAACTAAACATAAGTAAAACAAGTTATAGGAAATGCATATTCAAACTTGCATGACAAAAATATTTATATGCCATTTACATCATTTATAAGATAGCAACAGGAAAATGGGTAGAAGATAGAAGAAGCAATTATTAAGTGAAGACAATTAATAAATAAAAACAAATGGCAGATAAACATTTAAAAATATATTTTTAATATATATTTTTATTGTTATTTATGTCTTTTATATTTTGTATTCCCCTTGGGTAGCCCACCACCAATAAACCCGTGATCCATCTCCATGGTCCCTTGTGTTCTTTTCTATTCCATTTTGTGCGATTTTCCTTCCCTCCCTCCACCTCCCCCCACCTCCTGCTGATTGTCTCTCTCCTATTTGGTTTCCTTTTAGTCCTGTTATAAGTGAAACCATTCGATATTTTTCTCTTTCTTTCTGGCTTATTTCACTGAGTATGATCCCCTCTAATTCCATCCATGTCGCTGCAAATTGCATGTGTTTATCTTCTTTGAATGCTGAATAGTATTCCATTGTGTATATGTACCACATCTTCTTGATCCAGTCATCTATTTTTGGACATCTGGGTTGC
>PVIJ01019664.1:0-22931 GCA_004024925.1 Scalopus aquaticus
TTCCTCTGTTGGTTTTGTCTTCATGGTTTCTTGTAGTAAGTTTTGGAGTGGGGGTTTGGTAGTGATGAATTTCTGTAGTTTCTGTTTGTCAGAGAAGGTCCATATTCTTTCTTCGTAGAGGAAGGAGAGCTTTGCAGGGTAGAGTATTTTTGGTTGACATTTGTTGGCATGTAGTATATTACATATGTCTCTCCATTCTATTCTTGCCTTTAATGTTTCTTCAGAGAAATCTGATGTCAGCCTGATTGGCTTTCCTTTGTAGGTTATTTGTTTCTTTGTCCTCGTCATTTTGAATATATTTTCCTTGTCTTGAATTCTCGATAGTTTTACTATCCTATGTCTTGATGTTTTTTTCCTTTCATTGTAATAATTTGGAGATTTTCTAGCTTCCTGTATGTCGATTTTTGTTTCCTCTTTCATGTTTGGAAAGTTCTCTTCAATTATCTCCTTGAGTGGTTTCTCTGTTCCAAAAACAGACAGAAAGACGAGTGGAACCGAATAGAATACCCAGACTTAAAGCCACATATCTATGAACAACTACTCTTTGACAAAGGGGCAAAGAAAATACAGTGGAACAAGGACAGTCTATTCAATAAATGGTGCTGGGAAAACTGGGCAGCCACATGCAAAAAAATGAAGCGAGACTACTACCTCACACCCTGCACAAAAGTCAACTCAAAATGGATAAAAGACCTGGATGTAAGACCTGAAACCATAAAATGTATAGAAGAAAATATAGGGAAAACTCTACATGACATACATCTCAGCAAAATCTTGAAAGACACATCCCTCAAAGCCAAGGAAGTGAAAGACTAGATAAACAGATGCGATTACATCAAAACAAAAAGCTTCTGTACAGCAAAAGAGACATTAACCAAAACTAACAGACACCCTACCAACTGGGAAAAGATCTTTGCACACAATACATCTGATAAAGGACTGATAACAAAAATTTACAAGGAACTCACACAACTCAACAAAAAAAAAAGCCAATAACCCAATCAAAAAATGGACAGAAGAGTTCAAAAGGCACTTCTCCAAAGAAGAAAAACAAATGGCCAACAGATACATGAAAAAATGCTCAACATCACTTATAATCAAGGAAATGCAAATCAAAACCAATATGAGATACCACCTCACACCTGAGAGGATGGCGAACATTAAAAATACAGGCAACAACAAATGCTGGAAAGGATGTGGAGAAAAAGGAACTCTTCTACACTGCTGGTGGGAATGTGAACTGGTCCAACCACTATGGAAACCTGTATGGTGATTCCTCAAACTCTTAAACATGCAGCTCCCATACAACCCAGCAATCCCACTTTTAGGCATTTATCCAAAGAACACAAAAACACTAATCCGAAAGGATACATGCACCCGTATGTTCATTGCGGCACTATTCACAATAGCAAAGGTATGGAAGCAACCCAGATGTCCAAAAATAGATGATTGGATCAAGAAGTTGTGGTACATATACACAATGGAATACTATTCAGCATTCAAAGAAGATAAACACATGCAATTTGCAGAGACGTGGATGGAATTAGAGGGAATCATACTCAGTGAAATAAGCCAGAAAGAAAAAGAAAAATATCGAATGGTTTCACTTATAACAGGACTGTAGGGAAACCAAATAGGAGAGAGACACTCAGCGCGGGGCAGAGGGGGATAAGGGCACAAAATGGAATAGAAAAGAACACAAGGTACCATGGAGATGATCCCGGGTGAATTGATTGGTGGTGGGCTACCCAAGGGGAATACAAAATGTAAAAGACATAAATAACAATAAAAAAAGACCTCAAACCATAAAGTTTATAGAAGGAAAAATAGGCAAAACTTTACTTGACAAGGCCTCCCTGGTGGTGCAGCGGTTGAGCGCTGCACATTGGAGCTGTTGACAGCTCGCAATACAAGTTCGACGCCCGGCCGGGAAGAATCCCACATGGTGTGGCAGAACTCTCCTGCCTCGCCCGCTGCTCCTCTCAGCAGTGTATTTCTGATCTGCCTGTTCTGCCTCCCACTCTGGTTCCGGTGAACCCTCTCGCTACCCCAAGCCTCTGGTCTGTACCCCAGCTTGTATGCATAAATAAATAAATCTTAAAAAAAAAACTCTACATGACATACATTTCAGCAAAATCTTTAAAACCATGTCCCCCATAGCGAAGGAAGTGAAAGAAAAGATAAACAGCTGGGACTACATCAAAATCAAAAGCTTCTGTACAGCAAAAGAGACAATAATTAAAACAAACAGACACCCTACTAATTGGGAGAAGATCTTTGCACACAATACAACCGATAAGGACTGATAACAAAAATCTACAAAGAGCTCACACAACTCAACAAAAACAAAGTCAACAATCCAGTCAAAAAATGGGCAGAAGAGCTAAAAAGACACTTCTCCAAAGAAGAAAAGCAAATGGCCAACAGATACATGAAAAAATGTTCAACATCACTTATAATCAGGGAAATGCAAATTAAAACCACAATGAGATACCACCTCACGCCACTGAGAATGGCGCACATTAATAAAACAGGCCACAACAAATGTTGGCAAGGATGTGGAGAAAAAAGAGCTCTCCTACACTGCTGGTGGGAATGCAAATTGATTCAACCACTATGGAAAGTTGTATGGCGTTTCCTCAGACTGCTAGAAATGGAACTTCCATATGACCCGGCAATACCACTACTGGGAATCTACCCAAAGGACACAAAAACACTAATCCGAAAGGATACATGCACCCGCATGTTTATTGCAGCACTGTTTGCAATAGCTAAGGTATGGAAACAACCCAGATGCTCAAAAATAGATGACTGGATCAAGAAGTTGTGGTACATGTACACAATGGAATACTATTCAACATTCAAAAAAGACAAACACATGCAATTCGCAGCTACATGGATGGACCTGGAGGGAATCATGATCAGTGAAATAAGCCAGAAAGAAAGAGAAAATTATCAAATGGTTTCACTTGGAGCAGGAATATAGGGGAACCAAATAAGAAAGTGACATTCAGCAGGGTAGGAGAGGAGGGGTATGGCTCAAGAGGGGGGGAGGGGAGCACAGAGGACTATGGTGATGGCTCCACGGGTGAACAGGTGGTGGGTAACTTATGGGGAACACACAATAATGTAAAAGATATGAATAACAAAAATAAATAAAATATCTATTAAAATGAAAAAAAAGAAATTAAAAAATACCTGGAAATAAATGACAATGAGGACACAACCTTCCAGAAGGTTTGGGACACAGTAAAAGCAGTAATAAGAGAAAAATATATAGCAATACTGGCTCACATCAAGAAAGAAGAAACAACTTAAAGAAAAAAAATCTAATCTCAAATCTCAAAGAAGTAGATAATGAACAACAATAACAACAACAAAAAACCCCAAAAGCCAGTAAAACAAAGGAAATAATAAATCCAAAGCAGAAATAAATGAAGTGGAAATATAAAAAATCCAGAAGATCAATGAAATCAAAAGCTGGTTCTTTGAAAAAATAAACAAAATAGACAAACCTCTAGCCAGGCTTACAAAATAAAAAGGGGAGAAAAAACAAATAAATAGGATCATAAATGAAAAAGGAGAAATTACAACAAACACAGCAGAAATCAAAAGAATAATAATAGATTGCTATGAACAGCAATATGGAAACAAGTTCAACAACTTCGACAAAATGGACTAATTCCTAGAACAATATAATCACCCAAAACTAGATAAAGAAGATATAGAACACCCAAACAGGCCAATTGCAAACAGCGAAATTGAAACAGTAAACAAAACCCTCCCCAAAAGCAAAAGCCCAGGACCAGATGGTTTCATAATCAAATTCTACCAAATGTATAAAAATGAACTAGTCCCTATCTTACACAAATTCTTTTAAAAAATTGAGAAGGAAGGAATACTATGAAAAATGTTCTATGAGGCCAACATTGCACTAATACCAAAACCAAACAAAGACAACATACACACACACAAAAAACACTACAGACCAATCTCTCTAATGAACATGGATGCAAAAAAATAATCAACAAAATTGTAACTAACAGGATCCAACAATGCATCCAAAAGATAATACACCACGACCAACTGGGATTTATTCCAGGGACATAAGGATGGTTCAACATTAGAAAATTAATTAATGTTATCCAACACATCAACAAAATGAAAAATAAAACCATATGATCGTATCAATAGATGCTGAGAAAGCATTTGACAAAGTGCGACATCCATTTATGATAAAGCCTCTTGAAATCCTTGGGATAGAAGGAACAAACCTTAACATAACAAAAGCTATATACAAAAAACCCACAGCCAATATTATCCTCAATGGTGAAAAGCTGAAAGCCTTTCCCCTAAGATCACGATCAAGGCGAAGATGTCCATTCTCACCATTGCTTTTCAATATAATACTGGATGTCTTAGCCAGAGCAATAAGACAAGAGAAAGACATACAAGGAATCTAAATAGGGAAAGAAGAAATTGAACTGTCACTATTTGCAGACAATATGATAATATACATAGAGAACCCTAAAAACTCCACAGGAAAACTAATCAAAAAGATCGACCAGTTTAGTAAAGTAGCAGGATAAAAGATAAACACACAAAAATCAGTAACCTTCCTATATACAATCAATCTGAAGAAAAAGAAATCAAGAAAACCATCCCCTTGACAATTGAAACAAAAAAATCAAATACTTCAGAATAAACCTCACAAAAGAGGTAAAGAACCTAAATGAAGAAAATTATAAAACATTGTTAAAAGAAATAGAAGACACAAAGAAATGGAAAGACATGCCCTGCTCATGGTTCAAAAGAATTAACATTATTAAAATGGCCAACCTACCAAAAGCAATTTACACATTTAACTATATTCCAATAAAATCCCAATATTGATGAAATTTACATGGAGTCACAAAAAAACCTCAAATAGCCAAGGCTCTTCTGAGTAAAACAAAGGAGAATGGAGGTATCACATTCCTGGATTTCAAACGTTACTAAAAAGCCATAATAATCAAAACAGTATGGTACTGGAATAAAACAGACACAAAGACTGGTAGAATCGAATAGAAAATCCAGAAATAAAGCTGCACATATATGGACAGCTAATCTTTGACAAAAGAGCAAGAATATGCAATGGAACAAGGATAGTTTGTTCAATAACAATGGTCAACAGTGAGATCATTACTGACATAAAAAGGCCCTAACCTGTAGTATCTTGGTGTGCTGAACATGAATATAACTCTGAAAATTTTTTATTAGCTGTCCTTTTGAAAATATTTCATATAATTCATTTGATATGTTTCACCATGTCAATTTATCCAGTAGGATTGCTACAACATCCTAAATCAGCCCAGAACGATTTAATATTGCATCACATTGCATAATACCATCATGCACACATCATCCAGAGTTGATTGCATCATTTTCTGATGCAATGCTTCAGAAATACTACTTCCAGGCAGCTGCTGAAGTAAGCTGACTTCAGCAGGGAACTATATAAAGCCCTGTCGGAAAGGTTGAGCATTGAAAATGTTTCAGACTTTGTGTGAGACAGTTTAAGCTACTGTTCCATAGAACTGTTATTATTTTATCCATTTAGGCACAATACAGAACAGTCATGCCTCGAAAGTGCGTTAATAGCATGGACAGTTTCTGCTCTTTTTGTGGGGAAGTGACATTTGCTGACCAGAAGAAAAGTCTCACTTCTCTAGTGAAGAAGGCTCATCATCTTTCCTTCGAATGCAAGGTTGGTGACCAAGACCAGCCTTGGGCCCTGCATATATGCTGTGCTACATGTACAACCAAGCTTTCACAGTGGTTAAATGGCAAAAGACCATCAATGCCATTTGCAGTCTCCATGGTGTGAAGAGAGCCAAGCAACCACGTAAAAGACTGTTATTTCTGCTTGGTTCCTCCTCTTTCCAGCAGAATAACAAAGCAGGAGAATTCCAGAATAGTCTACCCAAACATTCCGTCTGCATTGAGACCAGATCCACATGGTGAGGGACTTCCTATTCCAGAACCTCCAGCAGAATAATCTCTTGATTCATCTGATGAGGACAAGGGTGAGCCGACCTGTTCTTCTCCTGTTCCAGCAGTATGCAGTGATCCAGATTTTCACTGTGCATTGTCAACCCCACACAGACTAACACAGGAAGAACTCAATGACCTGGTTCGTGATTTGGACTTAATCAAGAACAAGGCAGAATTGCTAGGATCAAGACTCCAACAATGGAATCTTCTAGAAGAAGATGTCAGAATTACTTTCTATCAAAAGCGCCACCGCAGTTGGCACCTTTCTTCAGAAAGGAAAGTACTCTGGTATTCTCTTCCGATATTGAGGGCCTCATGAATGCTTTAAAAATCACTCATGACCCACAAGAAAGGAGACTATTTCTAGACTCTTCGAAACTGAGTCTTAAGGCTGTGCTTTTGCACAATGGAAACTGTTTTCCATCTATTCTATTCCTGAACAGCTGTACAAGAGACAAGCGAAGAAATCTAAGAAGTAGTCTATGACTTGATTTTTTACAGGTTTTAACCATAGGCCTATTACTATTGGCATGCATTTTGTGATGTAAACATCATTTTATTGCAGATTACAAAAAAACTAGAGCCCAAATTAGAATTTGACTGTCATATTCGTGTTGAGCACATACAAATTGATAAGAAATGACTGATTTTATTTTAGTAACATGACCTTTGCAAAAATTTGTTGACCAGTGTAAATGGTGCTGGGAAAACTGGGCCACCATAAGCAAAAGATTGAAACTAGACCACTATCTCACACCATTCACAAAAATCAACTCAAAATGTATAAAAGAACTGAACATAAGACTTGAAGCCATAAAATATATAGAGGAAAATAAAGGTAAAACACTACAAGACATAAATTTAGTAACATCTTTAAAACTCATCTCCCAAAGCAAAGAAAGTGAAGGAAAAGTTAAACAGCTGTGGTTACATCAATCTAAAAACTTCTGTACAGCAAAAGAGACACTAACCAAAACAAAAAGACACCCTACTGATCGGGAGGAAAGTTCTGTACTCCATCCAGATAAGGGATTAATCAGATAAGGGACTAATCACAAAGATATACAGGGAACTCATAGGAATCAAAAAAAAAGTAAACAACAGTGGAAAAACGGGCAGACAAATTGCTGTGTCATATGGAAGCTCCATTTTTAGTTGTTTGAGGAACCTCGATACAGCTTTCCAGAGGTTGGACCAGTTTGCATTCCCAACAACAGTGGAGGAGAGTTCTTATTTCTCCACATCATCACCAACATTTGTTGTTCCCTGTTTTTTGTTTTGTTTTTTTTTTAATATGTGCCTTTCTTGCTGCTGTATGGTGGTATCTCATTGTGGTTTTTATTTGCATTTCCCTGATTATGAAAGATGTTGAACATTTTTTCATATTGTTTACCATTTGTATTTCTTCTTTGGAGAAGTGTCTTTTAAAATCTTCTGTCCATTTCTTGACTGGATTTTTCGCTTTGTTTTTGTTAAGTTGTGTGAGTTATTTGTAGATTTTTGCGATCAGTCCCTTGTCTGTAGTGTGGAGTGCAAAATTTTTCTCCTATTCAGTAGGCTGTCTCTTTGCTTTGGTTAATGTCTCTTTTGCTGTACAGAAGCTTTTTAGTTTTATGTAATCCCAACTGTTTATCTTTTCCTTCGCTATATTTGCTTTGGGGGATGTGTCTTTAAAAATGTTACTAAGATGTGGGGCCTCCCCAGTGGCGCAGCGGTTAAGCGCTGCGCTGTGGAGCTGTTGGCAGAGGCGACGCGAGTTCGACGCCCGGCCAGGGAGAATCCCACATGGCGTGGCAGACCTCTCCTGCCTTGCCCGCTGCTCCCCTCAGCAGTGTATTTCTGATCTGCCTGTTCTGCTCCCTGCTCTGTCTCTGGTGAACCCTCTCGCCGCCCCACACCTCTGGCCTGTACCCCAACTTGTATGTATAAATAAAAAAAAAATGTTACTAAGATGTATGTCATGTAGTAGTGTTTTGCCTATATTTTCTTCAATATATTTTATGGTTTCAGGTCTGATGTCCAAGTCTCTTATCCACTTTGAATTGGTTTTTGTGCATAGCATATATTAATAATTTAGTTTCATTTTTCTGCATGTAGTCATCCAGTTTTTCCAGCACCATTTGTTAAACAAACTGTCCTTGTTCCAGTGCATATTCTTTGTACCTTTATCAAAGATTAGTTGTCCATATATATGTGAGTTGATTTCTGTGTTTTCTATTCGTTTCCATTGGTCTGTGTGTCTATTTTTGTTCCAGTACCATGCAGTTCCATATGACCCAGCAATTCCACTCCTAGGAATATACCCAAAGGACACAAAAACATTAATCCAAAAGTACATATGCACACCTGTGTTTATTGCAGCATTATTTACAATAGCTAAGATAAGGAAACAACCCAAATGCCCCCAAATTGATGACTGGATCAACAAGAGATGGTACATATACACAGTGGAATAGTATTCAGCAAACAAAAAAGATAAACACATGCCATTCGCAGCAACATGGATGGAGTTAGAAGGGATCATGCTCAATAAAATAAGCCAGAAAGAAAAAGAAAAATATTGAATGGTTTCTCTTAAAGGAGGAATATAGGGGAACCAAATAAGAGATCAAGAGGAGAAAATAACACAAAAAACAAAAACAAAAACTAGCAGGCATCCATAAATTAGAGACATTCTACAGGGGAGGGTGAGGGAAAAAGCACAAGGGACTATGGTGATGGTTCACGGGTAATTTAGTGATGGGAAACCTATGGGGAATAGAATATATTGTAAAGGATATAAATAAAAGATGCATTTTAAAAAATGGGCAGGAGAACTTAAAACATACTTCTTCAAAGAGGAAATGCAAATGGCCAACAGGCACATGAAAAAATATTCAGTATCGTTCATAATCAGGGAAATGCAAATTAAAACCACAATGAGATACTACTTTACACCAATAAGAATGGCACATATTAAAAAAAACTAGCACCAGGGCCTCCCTGGTGGCACAGCAGTTAAGCATTGCGCTGTGGAGCTGTTGGCAGCGGCAACGCCCAGCCGGGAGATTCCCACATGGCGCGGCAGACCTCTCCTGCCTCGCCTGCTGCTCCCCTCAGCAGTGTATTTCCATCCATCTGCCTGTTCTGCTACTCACTCTGTCTCTGGTGAACCCTCTCCCCGCACCATGCCTCTGGCATGTACCCCAGCTTGTATGCATAAATAAATGAACCTTAAAAAAAAAAACCTAGCAACAACAAATGCTGGCGAGGATGTGGTGAAAACGTAACTCCTCACAACTGCTGGTGGGAATGTAAACTGGTCCAACCACTATGGAAGACTGTGTGGAGGTTCCTCAGACTACTAAAAATGGAGCTACCATATTACCCAGCAATTCCACTTCTAAGGATCTACCTAAAGGACACAGGAACATTAATTCAAAGGAATGCCTGCATCCCTATGTTTATTGCAGCACTATTTATAATAGGTAAGACTTGAAAACAACCCAAATGTCCAAAAATAGATGACTGGATCAAGAAGATGTGGTACATATACACAATGGAATACTATTCAGCAATCAAAAAAGTTAAACTAATGCCATTTGCAGCAACACGGATGGACCTAGAAGGGCTTATGCTCAGTGAAATAAGTCAGAAGGAGAAAGAAAAATATCAGATGGTTTCACTTATAGGAGGAATATAGGGGAAGCAAATAAGTGGAAAAAACAATAACAATAAAAACACAACAAAACAAAACTAAACAGACAACCATCATTCAGAGACACTCTGCAGGGGAGGGGAAAGGGGAGAACTCAAAATGAGGGGGCACAAAGCCCAAGGGACTAGGGTTATGGTGCACAGGTGAATGGGTGGTAGAAATTCTATGGGGACTACACCTGAGAAAAGAAAGCAGACATTGTAAAAAAAAAAAAAAAGAACAATTATGTAGAACAAATATAAATAAATTATATAATAAAAAATACAAAATTAAAGTCACTGACCAGTTTCTTAAAGAAAAATACTGAATCGGGGACCTGACACACAGTCAGACCAGCAGGCAGGGATGCAGGCAGGCAGAAACCAAGCCTTTTAATCCCCCATAAATCTCCCCTTTTCAGCCCAGGGTCCTTATTAATATATGCACATACCCCACACCGTCTGGCTTCTCAGCCCAGATTTCCGTAATCGCAGGTGCACATGCCCAGTGCTCGTTCTACCAAGTGCCTTTTGCAATAACACTATAACACATGCGGGTAGTGAAACATAGGAGGAAAATAAAGCTGCAGGTGGAGGCTTTAAATGCTAGTGGTGGGAGGCAAAAAAGAGCCTGAGTTACTTCATGTTCCTTTAGCTATCAAGTAGCATTTCACAGTTGAGCTGTCATATTTATGTAGATTCTGCCACTTCTTACAGTGCTGATATGAGGTGAAAAATAGCATGACCACTTAAAATATGACTCCTCACAGCATGCTGAAGACTTCAATCACATTTTGAAGACAAATAATTCTGCACTGTTCAGTGTATTTTAAAAACAAGTTCAAAGGCTTCTATCTTCAAATATGAAGTAAATAATCTTTGAGAACGATATGCCCGTATAATTAGTATCTAAAAAAGAAATCTTCCTTCAGTGAAAATCTTCATTCTTTCCATTTACCATCCAACTTCATGCCCCCAACCCATTCACCATCCAACTTCATGCCCCCAACTTCATAAAATTCAGTCCACACAAAAACTGGACCTATTCCTGGACTTAAGGTCAATCAAGTACCTTTTTTTAAGTGGAAATAAAAGAGAACATGGAGAATCGCCGGGAGTGCCAGACTTTAAAGAGAAGGCAGAGGATCAGGAAAGCTAACAGCAGCTAAGAAGCGTCCTGTGGAGGGCAGGATAGTAGGTGAGGGTGAAGTGACATTGTAAAAAAGGAGGAAAAGGGAGTCTATGAAGGAACTGGTCTACCATAACAAATGCTTCAGAGGGATTAAGAGGTTCTCTATGTCAAAAAGGTGACTTGTGGATTGAGCATAAGATGTGCTGACATGTCAAGAACACATTTTCTTAAGAGTTTGGGCAGGGACAAGAATGCAGGGTCTGGGGGAAGAATGGAAGGGGCAGTAAGTATTCATATCTACCCTAACTGCCTTGCTGAAAGCAGACAATAGGAGATCACACTGCAACCATTTGAAACAGATTAATATCATCACACACTAAAACTCTGTAGTGGTGTGCCTTCTCTTATTAATAAACATACACAATCCTGCATGTATTTGTGTGTGCTAGCTTTGACACTGTCTTTTGTGTTTATTCTCTTCTTTCAGTTTTCACAGTCCTTTCCTAATGCTCCTCCTAAGTCTCTGGTGACTTCATCCCTGGATCGTCTCTAGTTTATTCCTAGCTACTATGTGTTTTAGGTTGGAGTTCCTGATGGTGGAAGCTTTTTCTTCTCATTCTGCATCTTATCTGGCATCTCCTACCATCTGTCACTCTAATCATCACCTCCAGAAATGATACATATTTCTCCAGGCTGGACCTCTTCATCTCTCTAATGTATAGCTTGACATGGAGTCTTAAGTCTACTCAATACAACATGGCAAGCTAAAATCATGGACTTTCTCATAAAACCAAAATTTCCAGTTTCAGTCCCCCTTCACCAATAAGAACAGAGCTTTGAGGAGAAATAAAGTAGTTTCATTTATTTGCAAACATGAGGAGGGTAGTAGACTATAGTCTGGAAAACTACTGTCCTGCTCACCAGCAGAGAGCAGGTGTATTTAACAAGAGTCATAAGGGAATGAAAAGGGAGAGTAGGTTAGTATCAGTATGCCCATCCTTAAAACAAAAGCATCAGAAGGGAATGGGCTAGGTTCAGCATGCTCATTCTTGCAACAAAAGTGTTTGGTGGCCAATAATTTTGATATTGTTTTTGCAAGTTTCCATCCTTGGGTTAGTATTAAAATTTCTTTTCTGCAAGGCCTGTTGTTCTTGGGATGAAAGGAGAAAGAAGCAAGATGTTAGTTAAACATATAAATCAAGGTTTGTTAAACTTAAAGGGTGAAGAAACACTTCACTCAAAGGAGAGAAATTGTTGTTATCAAAAGGGGCAACGATCTATCCAGACTGGCACATGCAAAGTAGTAGCTAAATAAATAACTGATGGATAAATTAATAAATAAAATACAAGTAAGAATATAGAACAGGTGTGTGTGTGTGTGTGTGTGTGTGTGTGTGTGTGTGTGTGTGTTTTGGGGCTTGTTAACATTTTCCGACTATACTAATATTTACCGCAATAATGATGGATCATGTGCTTGGAGGATGTCATAACACCACCACTTTTTGATAGGATAGCTCTACATAAGCTCCCTTAATGTAAATGTAAGAGTTGATAACAGTAAACTATAAGTTCTCTTTCACAAAGAAAATAGTCTTATTCATATTTTAATAGTTTTTGTCTAGGCTTCTGACTTTTTCAACATAATGCACTGTTTTAATTAGTAACTTAAAAGTGTGGGCCAGGCCTAATCTCCATAAGCACGTTGTTCATTACTGAGACAATGAGGTACATACTGTCAGCTTGTTTCAGTTCTGGTATGTTTCATCTCCACACCTACAGTCCTCCTATTCTTGATCTCCAGCTTGTGTGGTGTTAGACATAAGACAACCACCTGACAGCCCCTGTTGCAGGTTTGGACACTGAATCTTCAACTGGACATTTTAAATTCAGCTTCAACAACATACACTACATATTGTCATGTAGAGGAGAAATCATCTCCAGTGCTTTGTATATGATCTGAATTGTCATCAAGTTAAAATAAAAAAGACAAAACACCTTAGGAAATATGCTACACTCAATGCTTGTAATTTATTTGGATTTATAAATTGCCCTGTTTCTGCACTAACTCACTTTCCCATGCTTTTGTAATTTTTAAAATTTTTTTATTTATTTATGCATACAAGCTGGAGTACAGGCCACAGATGTGGGGCGGCAAGAGGGTTCACCAGAGACAGAGCGGGGAGCAGAACAGGCAGATCGACGGAAACACACTGCTGAGGGGAGCAGTGGGCAAGGCAGAAGAGGTCTGCCGCACCATGTAGGAATCTCCCAGGCTGAGCATTGAACTGGCGTCGCGGCTGCCGACAGCTCCACAGCTGTGCCACCAGGGATGCCCTGCTTTTGTAATTTCTGATCAAAATTATCTGTCCGACATGCAACCCAATATAAGCTAAAATAAATTCACTTATTAATTAATACAGAGAGTTGGAAACAAGAAAGCTCTTATGGGAAAAGAAACAAAATGCTGAAATGAATAAATACGTAAAATTTAGAAAGGCAAATGAGGGATTCCTTTAGCTGTGGGGAGATAGGAAGAGCAAACCATCCTAACCCTGCACTCCCCAAGATGCTTCCTCTGTACCCTACATACTTAAAGGTATGATCAAAGGCTGCCTCTGTACCCCACATACCTACAAGTGTCCATAAGAAATATGGTGGAAAGAGGCAGGAGGAGAACCCTGATATTGTGTATGTACAATGAGAGTCAGTGGGGATGACTAAGAATGTAGAACAACCATTGGTACCTAAAGGATAAATGAGACCATTCTAATATTCATCCTTGTTTGGAGCAAAAAATATAAATTGGGGCCTCCCTGTTGGTACAAGGAGTTAAGTTTCAGCACTATGAACTATCAGGAGCCACTGCAGCACGAGTTCAATCCCCGACCAGTGAGCTGACCCACATGGCACAGCAGACCTCTCCTGTCTTGCCGGCTGCTCCCCTCAGCAGTGTATTTCAGCCAATCTGCCTTTTCTGCTCCCCACTCTGTCTCTGGTGTATCCTCTCACTCCTCCCCCACCCCAACACACATCTGGCCTACACCCCAGCTCTTTTATGTGTAAATAAATAAATCAGTAAATCTTTTTAAAAAGTATAAATGGAATCCCATTTAGTATGTCGAAATCATGAGGAGCTGTTACCTAGCTAATTTACTGTCAAATAAGATATGCACTGGTCTCCTATTTTGAAACCACACATATTTATATATGCATACATACAAGCATATGCAAACACCCACAATCATATAAACACCATGTTTTTATGATTAACAATTGGCACAACATTGAAAAAGTGAACGAACTCAGTGATTGCATGGGTCTGGGACTTTGACTGGCAATGTTTGCATAAATAACGCAAAAGACACATATAGTATATATTTCATGAGATGTCTTTATGGAATTTCTTTTTAAAAATCATTAATTTTGTCCATTATGCTCCAGCAAAAAAAAAAAAAAAACAAACAAAACACTATAAAACCACTAATTGTGTTAGAATCGTGATTTTCGCATGTTTTTCATAATGTTGACAGTTGAGCCTGTCAGGAAATAAAGCAATGTTGGTTCTATGGGATTAAGGATCTCATTAGAGGAACTAGAGCAAGGGAGCAGCCACCAGGGAATGACTGCAGAGGAGGAAGAGAACACAGATGTCACTTTATAGTCTTCTTCAGGCTCTGAGAGAATGGACAGTCAGAATTTGCAGGGAAATGCAGCACCAAGACCCTAGGGAAGCCATGGAAGGCCCTTTGTGAAGAGTAGCTATCTCCTGGTGGATCAGCAGCCGAGACTGTTGTTCAGCAGGTGCCAGGTGGAAAGAAGAGCCAGATGGCCAACCGTGGAAAGCAAGGACAGGCTCCCAACTGGCACCTCTATGTCATCGGTCACAACATGTGACTGCAAACACCTGCAGAAAACAAAGTCTGATGCTTCACTTCCAATAATGTGCCCCTTTCCCTTTGTACCAACTGTGCCTGGTATCACATATGAAGCAGTGCTCCTATTACAGGGCAGGGAGAGGGACACCTCAGAAACCCCAAACGGCCTGCTCAATATAGGTTCTGCCATCTGCCGCATCAATATAAAACATAAGATATGCACTGAGACAATGAGGTACATACTGTCAGCTTGTTTCAGTTCTGGTATGTTTCATCTCCACACCTACATGGTCCCCACATGGTGCAGCAACCTCTCCTGCCTCACCCGCTGCTCCCCTCAGCAGTGTGTTTCCATCGATCTGCCTGTTCTGCTCCCCACTCTGTCTCTGGTGAACCCTCTCACCACCCACAACTGTGACCTGTATCCCAGCTTGTATGCATAAATAAAAATTTTTAAAAATTACAAAAGCACAGGAAAGTGAGTTAGTGCAGACCCTCATTGTTTCCCCTTTTGTGGAAACAAACTTTAATAGAACTAGATAAGACAAAGAATATAGTTTCTATGTCAAACATTGGCCCAAAGCAAGGCCCGAAAGCTTGCCACAAATCTAAAGCACCTTTTGGCAGAGACTCATGGAAAAGGGTCAAAAATGTAAGGTCGAGAGACAGAAAAACAGCAAAGAGGCAGAGAGGAATGTAAGATAAAGTGGCCTTTATTAACAACTCCCTGGCGAGGTTCACAGATCCCAGGCGGGGGTCTGTGAAGTCACGCACCACAAATAGGGAGGTGGGTTTTTATGCAGGGTGAAAAAACCCCAGGGGCGGGGTCACTCCGTTTGGAGCCGGTGGCCCATATCAGCTCTTTGCAGGTGCATCTGGGCTGCGGCGGCATGTCTGGGTAGCAGGGGCATAAGTTTCTCTTTTCTCTGAGGTCACTTGTATCGCTAGAGATTTTCCACAGTACCCCTATCGCCGGGGTGGGGGGGTGGGTTGAGTCTGACATGCCCACCTTTTAATCATAGGGATGGGGGCAGCATTTGTCATCTAGCTACTTCCTGCTGATAGGGGTCGTAGTGGGGTTTTGTGGGCATGTCCCGACTCAGCATCCATCTGGGCCAGCGGTTGGTAAGGGTGTAGGAGGAGTTGGTTGAAAGTAGTTCGGGTCATCGTCTGGACGTGGCTGGAAAGGAAGCGGAGGAAACAGGGTGCAAAGGCAAAAAAATAAAGAGATTAGTATCAGGGGTCCCAGGAGGGAGTGAGCCAGGCCATGAGTGGGGATGTCACCCATTGCCAGATGTGAGAGTACATTTTGTTCCATCAGTCCTGATTCATTGATTTAGTAGCAGCATTCCTCCCTGAGGAAGAGACATGCCCCTCTGGGGCAAGGAATCCACTGTCGGCCTGTGTCTAGGGGTATTTAAACCTTTTTTTCCTTTGTTCTAAAATCTCATCGTTCTATTTTGTGATTGGCTCTTTCTCCTAGTGGCTATCCTCCTCCGTGCAGATGTGCCCATCTCCTATCTTAGAGTTTTTCTTTTAAGGTCTGCAACATTTACTGTCCCGATTAAATTTTAGCCTTGAAGTTATCTGTCCCCATTAGCTTCTCTGGACCTCTGACCTCATCTCTGGAGTATGTTTAGTTGGCATTTAAAATTTACTGCCCCTGTCTTTGGAGCATACTTTGTTTAGCACCTAGAATTTATTGCCCTTATCTCTGTCTCTGAGGTCTCCACCTGATTGTTCCTGAAGCTGCTTAATTAACCCTAACTTGCCCTGGGACTCATTCCCACCTGTACAGATGGAGCCCCTAACTGATGTTAGGACAGAGTATGTCAGTCTGGTCAGTAACTGCTTCCTGCTGTAAATGGGCGACGTGGGGAAGCTCCCCACAGGGGAGACGTTCTAAGGGACCTCCGAAGAAGGACAATGGCAGTGTCATATTGGCTTTCATCTGAACGGCCATTTGGAGTCTGGTGGCTTCCAGAGGAGAGGCAATGATTTTAACGAGGACATTGAGGATGCAAGGTCCAAACAAAAGAACAATAAAGAAAATTAGTAAGGGAAGGAGAAAGGAGGGCAACCAGGACAGAAATTGGTTTCCTATAGAGGCAAGGATTGATTGTAGCCAAGTAGGCCCTTGTTTTGCCTGTCTTTTAAGGTCATCTACAATACAGATATATATTTTTAGTGAGACCTGGGGCTATTGTACTACTCCAATGTTTTGTAGCAACATCCAGAAGAGCCAATAGTGGCTGCAGAGACTGATAGTTAGGAATTTAGTTACTGTCCTAATAGAGGAAGTTAGAAAAACAAGACTAAAAATATATAAACATGTGGCCTTGTAGTGAGCAAGGTAGTGGTGATATAAGTATCCTGGGTCAGGCTAGCCATTAGTACCAGTGAGGGAGACAATTGACCAGTAAGTCAGTCCAAAGTATTGAAGCAAGACAGAGTAAATGGCCCCTATTTACCAAGAAGGTGATTATTTTGTCTGCCACTTCAAGGGTCACCCGAGGCTTGTCCATAGAAACAGTAAACAGGGGAGCCTGTCTTACCTCTGGGCTTCTTCAGAGAATGTCTTCTCCTGCACCGGGTTCTACATAGTCAGAGGCAGCTGATGGTCAAGCCTGTCCTCCCATCCTGGCCTGTGGTTTGGGCTGGCCCCCTCCATCTCTGGAGGGTGGGACAGTTACTTTTCCAGTGACCTGTGTGATGGCACTGAAGGCATGGCCCTGGGGACAGCTTTAGACGCTCGCTGTTGCGGTATCCCGATTGCTGGCAGTGGAAGCAAGCTGGCAGCCCATGAAGAGGTTGAGGTCCCGATTGCCCTGGGACACATGGGACCTTGGATGAGTCTGAGGTACTGACAATACAGGCTACAGACAATGACAACTTCTATATACTGCACCCTTCTCTTGTCTTTCTCCCTTTCTTTTTCTTAGTCTAGTTAGTCCCCTCCATATCACTGTAGGCCTTGAAGGCTGTGTAAAAGGGTCTTACTCCCTTGATTTCATCTCTGGAGCCTGAGCCTGATATCAGGGCAAGACTGGCTAATGAGAGACCACTAAAATGTTTATTTTTCTACAGTCTCTGAGTCTAGATTAGTATAACTTTTTATAGCCACAGCAAATTTAGCCTGAAGTGATGCAGAATTTTTGGGCTTTTGAGTAAGTTTTTAGCCCTTTTATAATTAACTGGCTTAATAATTGTTTTTTGTATGCCCTGAAGGAGGCAGGTAATCATATCGTCCCTGCTTTTATGACCATTCTTGAAGTTGTGAACCCCACTGGGTCACATCAGTGTTAGGGACCTAAAAGAACATATTAGGTTTTAAGGAGTCTTATGTATTTTTAGAACAATCTCATTTAGTTTATATTTACATTGACAATGAGCAACAATTCTATGAGCATGCTTACCATGAAGTATTAATATACCCAAATTGACTGTTTTTTACAGGAGGGAGGGAAGGAAAATCGCACAAAATGGAATAGAAAAGAACACAAGGGACCATGGAGATGGATCACGGGTGAATTGGTGGTGGGCTACCCAAGGGGAATATAAAATGTAAAAGACATAAATAACAATAAAAATATATATTAAAAAAAAGAAAACAATTTTATCAGGGATCTTAAGAGTTTTTTAAGACAAAAAACTTTACTATTTCAGAATGAAATTGTCATAGTATTAACAAACTTAGAGATCATTGTAAAATAATTATTTAGAGTGACAAGAATTTTTAAGAGTAGATCTATTTTTTAATACTATATATATTTTTTTATTGTTATTTATATCTTTTACATTTTGTATTTCCCTTGGGTAACCCACCACCAATTCACCCGTGATCCATCTCCATGGTACCTTGTGTCCTTTTCTACTCCATTTTGTGCTCTTATCCCCTCCCCCACTGAGTGTCTCTCTCCTATTTGGTTTCCCTATAGTCTTGTCATAAGTGAAACCATTCGATATTTTTCTCTTTCTTTCTGGCTTATTTCGCTGACTATGATCCCCTCTAATTCCATCCATGTTGCTGCAAACTGCATGTGTTTATCTTCTTTGAATGCTGAATAGTATTCCATTGTGTATATGTACCACATCTTCTTGATCCTGAAGCCAGTCTACACTGTAACCCTTGAACCATCACAGGTTCTTGTCCCACAAAGCCATAAAAAGGAATTCGAAGATATTTTAGATAAGCAAGCAGAAACAAACTTTATTTAGGAGAGTAAAAAAAGTAAGAGAGTAAAGAAAAGTTTATTTAGAGGAAGAAAGTAAGGACTCCCAAGTACTCGGTACTTGGGAGGGGCAAGGAAGCCGCTGTGGGCCTGTGTCTAGGGGTATTTAAACCTTTTTTTCTTTGTTCTAAAATCTCATCATATCCTGCTTTGTGATCGGCCCTCTCTCCTAGTGGCTGTACGCCTCCAGGCAGATGTGCCCATTTTCCCATCTCCTATCTTAGAGTTTTTCTTTAAGGTCTGCCAACATTTACTGTCCCGATTAATTTAGCCTTGAAATTATCTGTCCCCATTAGCTTCCCTGGACCTCTGACCTTGTCTCTGGAGTAGGTCTGGTTGGCATCTATAACTGCCCTTGTCTTTTGGAATATTCTTTGGTTAGCACCTAGAATTTACTGCCTATCTCTGTCTCTGAGGTCCCTACCTGACTGTCCCTGAAGCTGCTTAATTAACCCTAACTTGCCCTGGAACTCAATCCACTCATCTATTTTTGGACATCTGGGTTGCTTCCATAACTTTGCTATTGTAAACAGTGCCGCAATGAACATATGGGTGCATGTATCCTTTTGGATTAGTGTTTTTGTGTCCTTTGGGTAGATTCCCAAAAGTGGGATTGCTCGGTCCTATGGAAGCCCCATTTTTAGCAGTTTGAGGAATCACCATACAGCTTTCCATAGTGGTTGGACCAGCAGTGTAGAAGAGCTCCTTTTTTTCCACATCTTTTCCAGCATTTGTTGTTGCCTGTATTTTTAATGTGTGCCATCCTCACAGGTGTGAGGTGGTATCTCATTGTGGTTTTGATTTGCATTTCCTTTATTATAAGTGATGTTGAACATATTTTCATGTATCTGTTGGCCATTTGCTTTTCTTCTTTGGAGAAGTGCCAGAGTAGATCTATTTTTTGTAAGTTTTAGCAATGCTGAGAGGATTTTAATTTAGGTAACCAGAGCGTAAAAGAGTACCAAGATTTTTAGATTACCTAAAGAGTCCTTAATTTGCTAGTGAAAGCAGTTTTAGAATACGTTAATTTTTATATGCAAAAAGGACTAAAATTTGGTGTTACATAAGTGCACTGCTGACATTTAAGTTAACCAAAATATTTTTATAGCAAGTCATTTGAGCACACAAAATTTTTCTAAAATCTCTCAGACCTTTAAAACTTTATTTTATTTTTTTACTTTTTAAAAACAACCATTTAGCTTTAAATTACACACCTCACTTTACTTGCATTTGGAGTTATTACATTTTAGTTTTTAATTTTTGGACTGCAAGACATTATAGTAGAACAGGTTTATTAAGGAAAGAGACAGAAGAATAGGGAGCATTCACATAGACGTGAGTGGGCAGGAAAAGCTGCCCCAAAAGGGACAGGCTTGCTAAGAGAGGCCTGCATGGTTGCAGGCAGGCAGCCTTGACGAGAACTGCCCTGCTGAGGGAGGTCAGTGAAGAGAAGCCCTGGCATGGGACAGGTCATGGGCAGGCAGAAAGCTGCTGCCCTGCAGAGGGACAGAGAGTTGGTGGAAAGAAGCACCTGCATAGTCACAGGTGGGCAGAAGGAGTGCTGCCTATTATACATCTCTTTAGACAACTTACATAAACACATCCTTTATTATGTATATATTTTTAGGTGAGATGACATTAAATTTTAGTTTCTGTACAATAAGGAGCAAAAAGTAAATCTGCAAGTTTAGTAAGTTTATATAAAATAACTTTAAATAATCAACAAATTTTCATTACTAAACTTAGCAAAATAAGAAATTTAGCCACCATTTAAATAACAATAAAAAGAACACTATTTAAGACAGATACCGATAGTAGCTTTAATTTTTCTTAGAGCTAGAATTTCAAGTTAATTGCAGAGTTGCAACTGTAACAATTTAAATACCAAGTTTTTGTTAAGCAAGCACTAGATTCGATAAAAGCAAGAAAACTATCAGAGACTTAATACCATATACATTTTCTGTATACATGTGAGAGTCTCAGTACCTTGTTCACATGGCTTTAGATGCCACCTTGAATATTTTGGAAGGAGAAAGGAAGTCAAGGCATTTACTGGGAGAAAACCATTTTTTCTCTACAGAGAAAAGATAAGTGGACTATTTTTTTTTTTAAAGACACCTTATTAAGAGAGGTTCAAATAAAAACCTTAGAAGCAAGTTTGTTAACATAGACCAGGTTAATTACTCCTCTTTTTGAGTAGCATGAACTTTCTTTTAAGGACACACATTTAAACAGAGTAAAGTATTAATATCGAACACTAAAACCTTAAGGCATGCATACTTTAAGCTATAAAATCTTGAATTAGTTTTTGTTTAACACAATTTCAGATCATGATCTCAAAATTTAGGCTTTTGTATAGGTGCCATTTATAATTAATTTATTAATCCTCTGGAGGTAAAAGGACAAGGATAGGCACAGAGATCTCTTGATGTTTATTTAAAAATTTTGGCTATGTGTATTAACTTTAAAAGCTAGCTATTTTACCAATATTTGTGAAGACACTTGAGAAACTACATTTTAGTTTTTTTAGTAACTCTTTCAGGTTAAACATGTCTTAAATTTTTACTTTTAAGAGTAACTCTTTGACTTTATGTTGCTTTTGCTCTGTTTCACTGAGATCAAGCACATTTTTAAGACAAATGACACCTTTTCTTTTAGGTACCATGTATGGGGAGGACAGGAGAGGTAAATTAAGATCTTCTTTTACAGTTTGCCTGTTTTTAAGCTCTTCTCAGAAATCTGAGGTTTGAAATTTAGCTTAAACAAAGTAAAGAAATTTGCATTTTTACCTTACAGTTCTTACCATATTAATTAGTTTTAATAAGAAACTAGACTTTTACAGGTCCAATAAGCAATTTAGAAGTTTTTACTCAACCAAAAGCACCTTGTATAGCTTGCTAACAAGTCCAAAGTAACTCAGCAGTTTTTAACCTCAGTTTAGACTTCAAGATTAGGGAAATAGAATTTTTTACCCATAGAATGAACCAGAATAGTATTTTAAGGTGGACAAAGGAAGAGTCCAGTTCTCCCACAGCTGGAAGGCAGCAGAGACATACCAATGATCTCAACACTGGAGAAAAAAATCCAGGCAGCTGCTTGCTGAGACCAGAGGCAGTCCCCCCACCAGCCAGGTGTAGTGGGTCCCTCACTTTAGCCCCCAGCATTTTACCCTTTGCCTCGGCTATAGCAAAAGAAATTTAGTTGGAGAGGGGCGTTACAACTGAGGATGCCATTTTAGGGCCAGATTTTTGTACTGGGACCAGGCATTATTTAAAGGACTAGGTGCTTTTTCAGACGGAGGAGGCGGTTCCCTAGCCAGAAGGACCTGATAGGTGTGGCAGGCCTTGAGGCGGGAAGGGCGGGAGCGCAACAAACGGAAGGTCTGAACTTAAGGAACAGTCCGGTCAATTTTTTGTTTCGGCCCCCATTGCGAATTCTTTAAATGATAAATGTTCTCCCTAAATGGTCCTTTTATGGATCTTTTAAATGATCCGGGTCTTTCGTGAGTGGGAGAGAGAAGAGCCAACATCTCGACCTTCGTTCTTCCACCCAGATACACCTCGGGGAAGACTTTTAAAACCGCCAATGCGAGAACAGGAGACATCTCTCCAGCTCTCAGGGGCAAAAAAAAAAAAAAAAAAAAAAAAAAAGGCAGCAGTCGATGCGGGCCCGCGATTTAACCCAGAGAGAGAAAGAGAACCAAGAAGCGACTGAGCCAGACCAGAGAAAGGCGCCAGATCAACCAAAAGACCACTCAGTGACCTATATGGAGACAGAAACGAAGGGGACTCACCCTCACCGGATCCAGGGAGGCGACGGAAGAGTGGTGGGAGGAATAGGCTCCGAAATTCAACCTGCAGTCAGTCGCAGGTCTTTAGTCTCGCCCGCGGTGACACAGAAAGAGGAAAAGGAGAAGGAAGCCGCCAGAGAATAGAATGGCCAACAGTAGTTGTGGATCTGCAGTCCACATGGAGAGGAGAGGGT
>PVIJ01019665.1:0-22932 GCA_004024925.1 Scalopus aquaticus
GGCGAACAGGGCTGCTTCTCACCTACAGGACACAACACAGAATGACCTCGTCCCCCTGTGGCTGGTGCCGGGGTTGAGAGCCCCGCTAGAGACGCTGTGAGCAGAAGCAGGAAGGCCCGTGTGTGCTGGGGTGGGGGGAGTGTCGGGGGGACGGGGGTCTAACGCCTGCTGTTCACCGCCTGCCGCAAATGGCCTGGGAATTTAGCTGACAGTAAAAGGGGTGCAGCAGGGGCTGTGCTTAGCCTCGCTGTGATTCTCCCCTTGCTGGTCTCCCAGCGTGTGGCCCCCCAGCTGGGACCTGAAGTCAGGCCCCCGGAGCGCTGGGCATTCGGCCCAGCCTGCCCCCAGGTCTGTGCTGTGCAAATAGTCACAGCCCAGGCCCGCTCTGCAGCGTGTGGGGAGGGGGAGGGAGATGGAGGCGCACACACGTGCACACGCACACACACGTGCACACGCACACACATGCACAAGCACACGCGCGCGCGCACACACGCACACACACAAGAGACCCCGCAGGAGCAGAGACAGCTACACACAGCAGAGAGACCGCGGGGAGGCGGCGTGGGCGGCGGCAGGCCGGGCAGCGGGCACAGAGAAACAGGCTCACGGGGAGGCCGCGAGCAGAGCGGCCCCAGAGACCTGGAACGAGGTGGAAAGAAAGGGAAAGAATCTCAGGGGAAAACCGGGAGAGAACACAGGCAGAAACGCCCGCAGCAACGGCAGGGGCTGGCGGACTCGGCGTGGAGAGGCCACGGAGCCAAGGCGGCGGGCACAGGGCGAGAATGGGCAGCGTCTGCCCTGAGGGCCCCGGGCGCTGCTGGGGCGGGGGACGGGCCCTCAGGTCTCACGTCAGCAGCCGCAGCAGGTGAGGCCGGCCTGGAGGCGAGGGCGAGGTTTGGCCCGCGGCTGTGGCTTTGGGTCCCCTCCGGCCTGGGGGGCCTGGACCTGCTTCCGTTTCCTGATCTGGGATAGGGGGCTACTCCAGAGGGTGGCGATGGGGGTGGGGGGAAGGGGACTGGTACCCCCCGGCCAGCAGGGCTTCCACGGGCACAGCTCTGCAGGGAGGTGACATCCGAACACACCCGGCCCCCGCCCCCGCCCCCGCCCCAAGAGCGCATGCACCAGCTGGGGTCCCTCTTTTTCCCTGCCTGGGAGTGGCGGCCACCAGCTCCCAGTTTCCTTGCTTTGAGATTGGAAGGTCTCTGAGGGGCGCCGACTGTGTTGTGAGGGCTCCAAGGGGAAAGGAAGAGCAAGGCGAGGAGAGGAGAGAACGGGGAGGCTCGGCAGGAGCGGGGAGCTGGGCCACCTGGCCCGGCATTCTCGTCCTGCGATGGGGTCGGATCGTGCGCCCCAGATGCTCCCAGGGACACACAAGCACCCTGGACCACCTGCTCTGGCTCCAGCTGCAGGACCGGCCGGCGAGGCCCAGCGCCCCCCTCTTGTGTTTACATGGGGTGTTCCTGCCTCTGGTCACTTCTCGCGGAATCTCCTGGGCCCGAGGGGCTGCGGGGGCACATTCTATTCTGAATCCGTCTGAGCCCCACCGTGGAGCCGCGTCTCAGAGCTGGAGCGGGGCAGGCCACGGGTGTTTCCTTCTGTGGCTCCTCCTGCGGGTTCCGCCCCCCCATCCAGCAGCATCCTGGGGGCTGCTGACCAGCCCTGGCCCCCAGCTGTCGACCTGGTACCGATGCTGCTGGACCGGGGATCCCCGAGTTTCTCGCCCCTCGTGGCTTCCCCGACAGCGGCAGCACGGCAGCGACGGCGTGCGGGGCGTCGGGATTCAGCCAGAACATCGGCATTTGTTCCATATTCGTTTTATTTCCCCAATTAGCAATGCTTAATTTAACGGAGTGCTCGGGGCGCCAGAGGAGGAACCACCACCTGATGGGTAATACAATATTGATGTGCTGAGAGAGCTGATTCCCTGGCCCCTTCCTGCCTTGTACCTTTGTGGAGCTCCCTTCCTGCACCCCCTGGGGTGTTGGGGTTTTTGTCTGGAAGCAGCAGCTTGCGGCCCCAGGGAGCGCTGGTGTGCCTGCCTTTCCGGAGCCAGCCCACGCTTTGTCCCCAGGTCTGGGACTTGGTCCTGATTCTGCACCGTGGAACCAGTTAGGGTCACACCTGGTTGGACCCAATCCACATCTCTCTTCCCCTTGACCACGGAGGCAATGTGAGAGCTCAGGGCATTGTAGCGGCTGACCTAGCCAGGGCTCTGTGGTGAGTTCAAGTGCATACCCCAAGGATAGATTGAAGTGGTCATTCTGGTGCCTGGTGATGTGCCCTTACTTGGAAAAAGGGTCTTTTTTTTTTTTTAAAAAAAGATTTACTTATTTTTGCATACAAGCTGGGGTGCAGGCCAGAGGCATGGGGCTGTGAGAGGGTTCACCAGAGACAGAGTGGGGAGCAGAACAGGCAGATCGACCGAAATACACTGCTGAGGGGAGCAGCGGGCGAGGCAGGAGAGGTCTGCTGCGCCATGTGGGAATCCTCCTGGCCGGGCGTCGAACTTGCACTGCAGCTGCCAACAGCTCCACAGCCCTGCGCTTAACCCGCTGCGCCACCAGGGAGGCCCTGGAAAAAGGTTCTTTGCAGATGTTTAGTTCAATGAAGACTGGGTCATACTGGAGTAGGTGATGTATGCCCAAAGACTGGCATCTTTAGGAGGTCACATGCAGACAGACACAGAGGAGAAGGGGAAGACAGAGGCAGAGAAGCGGCCACAAACCAAGGAATGTGGGACCACCAGGAACTAGGAGAGGCAGGAGGGACCCTACCTGGGGGGCCTTCAGAGGAAGAGACCTCCTCGTGACACCACGACTTCAGACTTCTGGCCTCTAGAACTGGGAGAGAAGAACTGTCTGTCCCTACGTGGGCTGGATCAGGCTTCCTGCAATAGGGTGGCCACAAAGTCATCCTGGGGCTTTATCACAGTGAACAAGATGGGTCCCTGCCCCTCAAGACCTAACCTCTAAGTCCTGTAGTATCACTTCTGCCTTAGTTATGGCATGTCCTGATTCACCCAGAGGGAACATCTACCACACAACC
Organism: Scalopus aquaticus; assembly: GCA_004024925.1. Taxonomy (NCBI): domain Eukaryota; kingdom Metazoa; phylum Chordata; class Mammalia; order Eulipotyphla; family Talpidae; genus Scalopus; species Scalopus aquaticus. The sequence continues at coordinate 3,046 of PVIJ01019665.1, forward strand.
TCTGGGGGGAATCATCAAAGCCACATTCGGAGGAGAGCAGGGACAGGGAGATGGGACTTAAGGCAGTGCTGGCATGGGGGACTGGAGGTAATGCTGGCATGGGCGACTAGAGATAGTGCTGGCATGGGGGATTGGAGGTAATGCTGGCATGGGGGACTAGAGATAGTGCTGGCACGGGGGACTGGAGGTAGTGCTGGCAGAGGGGACTGGAGATAGTGCTGGCACGGGGGACTGGAGGTAGGGTTGGCATGGGGGACTGGAGGTAGTGCTGGCACAGGGGACTGGAGGTAGGGTTGGCATGGGGGACTGGAGGTAGTGCTGGCATGGGACCTGGAGGTCGTGCTGGAGCCATCTTTAGAAAATGCCATTTGCTTCCCTTTCCAAGAGTGATCTACTTTCTCAAGCCTTACCCTCAGGACCCCAACACCCTCTGCTCCCAACCCTAGCAAAGTCTGACTATTGAGCTGAGTTACTAGTTACTACTGGAGGGGCAAGCAGGGGCCAGATCACGGAAATGCAGTGTGGACCATAGCGGTTGCTCCTCCCAATGGAGAGTTTTTTTTTAAATGTGGTAAAATACACACAACATAAAGCTGACCATGTAACCAATGTAAAGTGCATGACTCATTAGCATTTACCACCTCCCATGTGCACAGCCATCACCACGACCCAGTTCCAGAACTTATTCATCACCCCCACAGGAAGCCTGTGCCCAGCGGGGAGCTTTATGCGGTAGCAGACATGCTTGTGGTCTGGAAGGATCTCTCTGTCTAGTGCTTGTGTGACAGCTGCAGGGATAGAAGCCGACAGTGGCTGCTCTGATATAGATGAGACAGCAGCATGGCCAGGCCTGGGCAGCGGAGGGTACTTGGGATAAAATGTACCATTTCCAGGGCATCTTAGGGTTTCTAAAACCAATTGCTTTCTGAGATCTGTTCTGGACTTTCGGATGACCAAAGAGACCCCAGAGCAAGGGAACTGGTCACCCATTCACAGATGAAGAAACTGAGGCACAGAAAAAGGCACTTGTTGCTCAGATTCACAAATCAAGCTAATGAATATCAGAACAAGGACCAAATTCCAGTTCAGGGTGATGTCTCTGTTCTACCCTTCCATAGCTCTGTGGGCACAGCTTAGCAGATAGACTCAGAAAACTGTAAAGATGATAAATTGCTATATTTCTTCCCAATAATATTTGTTCAATGTAGACAATTTGAAAAACATACATATGCAAAAGAAAGAGAAAAATCTACATTCTACCATTCAGGGATGAGATCTGGTCATATGTGGGTACATTTCTTTCTGGTCTCTATAACCACTCAGCTCTTCTTGATAAAGATCCACACAGGTAATAGGTAAACAGCTAAGGAGATGGCGTTTGCTAGTTCTTTTCATGTCTGTGTGTTCCTCCCTTTCAGGCACAAGTATCTGCTCATATAAACAGTATCTTCCCAGAAGGTACTTTTGTGCACTTAGCAAAAGGTGCTTCCTCCGGGTAGGGACACAGTTTGCTCCTAGAGCTGTTCCAACAATCACAAGTCTGAATTTAGTTTACATAGGAACAGTGAGTCCCGGAGGGAACAAATGTAACTGTTCTTGACAGGGGAGCTTCTGGTCCTAAGTTATTTTGACTTAAAGGTAATGTTGATGCTCTCTATGTGCAGAGGAGGGCAAGGCTGGGACTTAATCTCTTTCTTTTAGAGGAATACACTGCGGAGAAGCAAAAGCTGAACACCCATTGTTTAAATCTTTATCCGTTTCCTTGTTCATGGTGGGAGGGGTTGTTGAAAAGGCTGGTTTACCCCAAGGCAGCAGATTTTGCAGAACTGCTGCTTCACACACTTGTCTCTGCAGATGGCTTTTCTCGCTTCTCTTATGCATGGGCGGGGCTGAGGATGTTCTCAAAACAGTTTGTAAAATGCTCCTCTCTGCTGGGTATCCTTTGGCCAATAGCTAGGGCCTCTGGGAGTTCAGGGGAGTTAGTATCCCCAGGAGCAGCTTAACCCATCATGGTGAAGGCTGTAGATGCTCTGGCTTCCTTGACTACAGGTGGAGCAAACTTAGGTGTGCTCCCAAGTCCTCTAGAAGGTCCCAGCACAGCTGGCCCTCAGTTTCTCCTCAGTGCTCTGCTCTGGCCGCCTTGCCTTCTCTGTCTCTGCTCCCGGTGGGACCCCCCCTTGAAGCATCTCCCAAACAAACCACAGGCACGTGAATCTTTGGTTCAGGGTCTCCTGCTGGTGACACTCACCTAAAACAAGGCTCAAAGAAATCTACCCTGACATTCCAGAAGCCCCTGGACAGCCTGGACAGCTGGTGCTGGTTTAACAGAGAAGGGAGGTCCTTGGAGTGTCTCCAACCAGCCCACATGCCCTGCCGTCGAGGGGACTGTCCCAGCGGCGCTTCCATGCCCAGGTGAGGTTGGTGAAACAGCAAAAAGGCAAAACAAGAGGCAGAGGAAAGAGGGACAGTACTGTGAATTTTATTTGTGAAACATTGTTCCATCTGCAAATCCCTCTCCTGCTGCTGTCTCATCAGACGCTTGGGCGCATCCGCAGGTAAAGAGCAGGCACTTCTAATCCAGAAGAAGAAAGAGACTTGTTGGTAAATCCAGCCATTAACTGGACTGCAATGCACCACCCCCTGGTTTTTTAAACTCCCAGAGAACTCCAGGAAGAATTTTCTGGCTACAGACATCCCCAGGAGGGACCACCTGTTGCTGGAACTTTCTGGAACTCCAGCCAACTAAATCACAGAGTTGGTTTGGACAGTGGGGTCGCTGAGGATTTCCTAGACCCTCACTCCTCACTCCCGAGCTCCCGCTGCCTCCCCTCCTGGCCTCCACTGAGAGCGGGGCCAGCAGCAGAAGGAAACCATGAGAAGTCAGAAGCAATCCTGGCAGGAGGCAGGGACCTCGGCCAGCTTAGCAAGTGACCAGAACTAAGCCATCAAAGGGACTGGGATGAAAGTGTGGAGCTCACTCGGGGAGAGCTGAAACACAGACAGCTTAAGTGGTAAGAGACCCAAAGCGAGGGGCCAAAGCCACCTTCGACTCGCTGCTGGGCCTGGGCTGGGAGAGGTGCAGGGGGGCAGGGGGCTGCCGCAGTGCTGTTACTTTCCGGCCAGGAACTGGAGTTCGGGGGAGGCAAGAACGTAGAGAACAGTCACTGTCATAATTTTTTTAGACCTTTGTATTTTGAAATAATTACAGAGTCACAGGAAGTTGCAAGAATAGGACAGAAGAGACCTGAGATCATCCCCAGCTGCCCCGCAGGGATGGTGTCAGCCCCTGTCACAGAAGCACAACAGCAAAGGCAGGAAACGGACGTGGGCGCAGAGCTGTGGACCAGACTGCAGACCTCATGGGGTGTGTGTGTGTGTGTGTGTGTGTGTGTGTGTGTGTGTGTTTGCGCGCGTGCACGGGCGAGCATGTGCATGTTTCTGTGTGTGTTCCTTTTTTTTCTTTAAAGATTTATTTATTTATGCATATAGAGTTGGGGTGCAGGCCAGGGTATGGGGTGGTGAAAGGACTCACCTTGGACAGTGGGGAGCAGAACAGGCGGATCTACTGAAATACACTGCTGAGGGGAGCAGTGAGGAGACAGGAGAGGTCTGCTGTGCACTGTGGGAAGTTCCCTGGCTGGGGATTGAACTCGTGCTGCAGTGGTTCTGGATAGCTTCATAGTGCTGTGCTTAACCTGTTGCACCAGCAGGGAGACCCCTTGTTTAATCTCTTTAAAGAAACCCTTGTCTACTGGTTCTGTCCCCTCTACCCTCCCATCCTCCACACAGCTGCCTGGGTGGTGGTTTTTTTTTTTTTAAATATATATTTAAAGTTCGATCTTACTGTCTACTGCTGATCTCTTCAAAATGGATTTATAAACTTTCTGTCTACTAATCTTAATATATCTTCCTATGTATCTAGTTCCACACACGTAAATACACAAGGAGATGATAGATCTAAAGCTTTGAACTTTAGCTTTAAAATGTAATTCATCTTCGCACATTAGGCAAACATATCTGGTGGAATTTCTCACCTGAGTCAACGTAAAAATTCCCTTGAGAAACAGACATAACATAACCTTTATTTAAAAAAATATATATCAATTACTATACTTAGTATAATCTTTAAAAAAGTCCAATATTATTGATGAACCATTCATTGATATATCCATAGAATTTCGGGGGGCAGCTTTCCCGTCGACATGCGTGCAACACCAGCACAGGGGACAGATGATGCTTTAAGGTACAGCCCAGGACTTAGCTCAGCTAAAAACATTCCCCCCTTTTCAGGAGGCCCCTTTGCCCCCAGCAGCAGGTGCAGTGGTGGAGAGTGTGATCCTGCCACAAATGTGCAAAGGTGCCTGGGGGGGCAGCCACCATATGCAGGCTGGAAGTGCCTAATGGATCTGCACAGACTCTGTATGCAAAGCTTTGGGCTGTCTCCCAGGGCGGGGTGGGCCTGCAGCTAACTGCGGAGACACAAAGACCAGGCAAATGAGAACTGCAGAGGCGCTTCAGTCAGAGTGCGCCCAGATGCCCATGGTGGAGGCTGCTTCCCTCGCTTTTGGCAGAACCTCGAAGGCAGGCAGAGGAGAGAGTTTGCGGCAGGGGCCCCCGCTCAGATGCCACTGACCAGCTGGGTGAGAGGCTGGAAAAGGGGCAACTATCGGTGGGACGGCCCGTGTGAGTGGTTTGGGGTGTGTTTCTCGGCTTGGTCCCGAGTTGGCAGAAGGGACAAAAGCCAGGGAGGCTGTCAGCTATTGGTCAAGTCCTGGCCATTGGGCATAATTGTTACAAAGGTTTGGATTTCTGGACTGGCTGCTAGAGACAGCGCTTAGCTTCCAGTGGTCTGACACGCAGTGGCTGGCTGGCTGGCTGGCGGGGCCAGTTGGTGTAGACGGCGGGTGTTTTCCTAGGCCTGTGAGTGTAGACGGCGGGTGTTTTCCTGGGCTGATTGCTGCAGATTCTGCCCCCCAAGTTTTATCTCTGGCGTAGCTACAGTCTGTCTCATTCAGTTTCTTGTAATGAATACATAAGCTGAGAGCGATCACCGGAAGTCTCGATTTTTAGGTGATAAATGTTTACATTTGCTGGGAGGTGGTAGGACTAACGCTCGTCAGATGCATTTACTTACTTGACGGTTGGAAGGGGGTCAAGAATTCCTAATGTGAGTGGCCTCTGCCCGGACACCAGGCAGACGGAAAGCTGTTTATAAGGATTCTATGCATGTCCAAACCTGTATTGTTAATCTAATTATTTTATTATTTTCCAGCCTCTCTGGATGAAATCAAGCATCTGAAAAGCTGAAGAAATGTGTGAAGCCACAGACAAGTGCTGAGAAGGAAGAAGGGAGGTGACGTGAGTTGGCTTCTCAAGGTCGGTCGCTGGCCCAGCAGCAACACATCACCTGGGAATTTGTTTAGCTCCTTCCCACTGAATCCGAAGGCCTGGGGGTGGCCCCCACGTCTGCACTGACCAAATGCTCAGGGTGGTCCTCAAGAGGTGGAGTGAGTGTCTCCAAGGACAGAATCCATGAGAATCTAGAGGATGTGCTACTACCCCCTCCCCACCCTCCCCGGGCATCCTGGTTGAAGCAGGGGTAGGGGTGAGCACGTGGGTGAGGCACAGTCATATTTTATTTATATCTACAAGGAGAGCACTGTATGTTTTGCTGGGTGCAGCTATTTTTCAAACGTCTGCAGATACGATTAGGTTGAAACAAAGTACAAATTAATTTAAACGCATCACTGAACTTATCATAACTTTTTGCTGTGATGTGTTTTCTCAGGCAATTTGCACTGAAACGACTGCCATGGACTTGCTGAACATTGAGATGGGGTCCCCGGGTACAAAACGGTCATAGACCAACAGCCTGGCCTAAATCTGAGCTAGTCAGTAAGGTCCGCCCCAGTGGATTTGTGGTTCAGCCTTCTTCTCTCCACCCACCCACCCCATGTTCACATGTGATTCTGTGGCGATTACCCATTGTTTGATGTCTTTGAAGTTCAGCCTATGTTTTTTCCACTGGCGAACTCCTATGTATACGTTAAGAGCCCGTTATGACCATCATCCCTTTGGGGGAGGCCTCTCCTCACTTTCCCAGGGAAGTCTCCTGATTTGCTTCTCCCAATCCCATGGCATCCAGACACACCTCCACACTGGGCTGCAACCCTCTCCACTTCCCAAGAGACAATGAACTCTAAGAGTGAGGGACCTTGTGGTTTTCTTCTCTGTGGACACAGACCTGGCTTAATGCTTGGCTCCTACTCAGTGCTCACCAAACGTTTGCTTAGTGTCTCTTACTGCTTAGCTAAAAGTGCTTGTTATTTGTCTAAAAAGTAAGCTTACCTAAGTCAGACAGGAAGTAAGCCTAAAGGTTATATCCTGGACTTGGCCTTAGCAACCTACCTATATGAAGTCATTTGCAATCCTATGATGATGCATAAAATGAGAAAATAGGACCAGTAAATAGAAATAGAAAACAACAACAATAATACAATTACAGAGAAGAAAAGAAAAAAATCACCCACAAAATTCTAGTCTAATAATGTTATGATGATTAAGCACAGCATTGATTTTGAGCTTCCTGGCGGGCTAGGCAAAAGGCAGAAGAAGTGGGTTTTGATTTGACCCATGAATCATGTAGTTCATTGAGGGAGATGAGGGGTTTCACGTCAGGAATTTACTGGACATCAACAAAGTGCTGGATGGAGAACATATATTTGTCGACTTTTTAAATATTCTTTGAGATCTCTTCTACCCTAGACACTGCAGCTTCTGGTTACAGAAATGTGTAAGACAGTCATGCTTTGGTGGGAGAGCGTTAAGTCCACTTCCACCTTTGTGTGATAAGGTGTGTGTGTGGGGGCTGTCAGGAGGCTTTGGGAGGAGCTGACCCTGAGTGAGTTCTGAAGGCTGAGTGGGGTTTACCAGGTGGGGACATTTATGGGGAGCGGTGTCCAGGCAGACAAGTGCCAGGTGCCCCAAGTGCAAGGTTTGGAAGGAGGAAGGAGCAACGGGCTGAATGCTCACGTCCCCCCAGTTCATGTACTGAAATCCTGACTCCAACGTGGTGGCTTGAGGGGGGTGCCTTCGGGGGATGATGAAGGAAGGGAGAGGAGCCCTCCCGAATGGGGCGGGAGCTGAAGGGATCCGGTGAGGGCTCTTCTGCTCTCGCTGCTGTGGAGAGGTAAAATGACCAGGTAAGCTAGAGAGTCCTGAGTGACACCAAGGTCCTAGGTCTTGGGACCCCAGGGCAGGATTTGGGAGCTATGAAAGTATTTTATTTACTTGTTTATTTTAACTTTTATTTTATTTATTTATGCACACAAGAGCCGGGGTATAGGCCGGAGGTGCTAGGGCTGAGAGGATTCACCAGAGACAGAGCGGGGAGCAGAACAGGCAGATTGACTGAAGTACATTGCTGAAGGGAGCAGCGGGGAGACAGGAGAGGTCTGCTGCCCCATTGGGAAGCTCCCTGGCTGGGGATCAAACTCGTGCTGCAGTGGCTGCGGATAGCTTCATAGCGCTAAGACTTAATGCCTTGCACCACTGGGGAGGCTCCTATGAAAGTGTTTTAAATGGGGGAGGGTGTGGGCCAAGTCGCTCCTTTAAAAGTAGCAGAAATGCCCCTTACATTACCCTTCTAAACCCCCCACCGGAGCCCATCTTCACCCTCTTGTCAATCCGCACTGACCCTAAATTTCTTTGCTTTGAGGCTAAGCACTTTGAAAACACTGAAGCCTGAACTGACATCAATTATGCTGAAAGGGGGAAAAATTAATTAAAAGTTTCGAAGGGCTCTGTTCTGTATTCTTCTCTATTTTCTATGTTATCAGCAGAGCTGCTTTTTCTTCTGGCTGGGAGTTATTACAGCAGAACACTTTCGTGTTGCTTGTAGGGTAATTATGTCAAATATATGGGAGATGATAAGCGGCAGTTTGTATTATTCTGTGATTAATCTCCATACATTCTGGCATTTCAATCTGGCCTCAGAAGACTGGGTTGGCTAAACCCTAGTGGAGAGAAGGGGGGTGCAGGGGAGGGTGGCTGGGGGGACGAGGAGCTGACACTGGATTCTGAGGTGCTTCTGCTTTGAAACAGCCCCGTTCCCCCAAGGAACCCTCCTGGCCAGCTCCTCCCCCATCCTTCCTCCTTGGTCTCCAGGCCTCTCTCGGCTCCGTGCTGCTCACGGTGTGGGCTGCCACCCAGCACCAGCTGCCCTGGGAGCTTGGGCACGGGACACAGAATCAGCATTTCTAAGACCCTGGCCCAGGAATCTGCATCCCAGCCACCATTCACACCGCGGTCCCATTGTTACAGGGCAGGGAGAGGGGCATCCCAGAACCCCAAACCTGCCCGTTCTAAATAGGTTCTGCCATCTGCCGCATCTAGACAAAACATATAAGACCTTTAATGGAAAAGAAACTTAATTACAATTAGTGTGATAATACAGAAGGGACAGAGAATATAGTTTCTTAAACTAAGCACCCAAAGTTACCCATCACTTTGTGGGCAAAAGTCCACCCAAATGGGATTGGCCCAAAGCGAGGCCCGAAAGCCTGCCACAAGTCTAAACACCTTTCGGCAGGGACCCATAGAAAAGGGTCAGAAACAGTCAGACAAGTCTGTGAGGAAAAGAGCAAAATCAAAATCCAGATCAATGTTGCCAAAGTCACCTCCCCACGGGCCTCTCACCCACGTGTGTCTCAATCAGTCCAGGCCAGTGCAGCTTCCTCACATGTCTCTCTGCTCCTTGGGCCCCTTCTGGCGCCATCCTGCTTCCTTTCTTCCTTTCTCTCCTCTCTGTCTTCTTATCTCTCCTGCTCAGCTCCACCCTCCCTTGGGTGGGGCAGGGAACCTGGAACACTCCCCTTTCCTGAGGACCCCCCTCTTACACCATCATTCGCACGTACGTACTTAAAGCTTCCGAATAGCTGCGCCAGGTCACAGGGCTTCCACCCCAAAGAGAATATGAAGTTTTCCAAGATGGGGTTGGAAGAAGGGGCCGAAACAGGTGAGCACCTAGCAGAACACTGTGCTTCTCTGGACCACAGCCATGTAAGAAAGAAAGAAAACAAACAAACACCTAAGGAGGAACTAGATGGGACTGGCTTCCGGCACCGGGGCTAGGATCCTACAGCTCCTGTAAGCCTGAAAGAGGAGAAGGCAAAATGCCAGCAGGGTCTAGAGAAGAAGAAACCAGCTGGGGAAGAAGATGGGGGAGGGGCACGTTCTCCTGGGGGAAAGGGCTCCCCACTTGCATCTCCACCACGGGGCCAGTGGACCATTTTTTCCCTGCTGTATTTCAACCTAATGTTTGGGAGCTTTTCCCAGCAGCCGTAGCGAAGCTGCCAGTGGGGCTGATCCCCTAGAGGTGAGGTTTGTGGGTCTCTAGGTCTTCTCCCCTTGGCCAGCCACCTCCTATGTCTCTCCCCTCAAAAATGGGCTTTTTGGCCCCTGCAGTATTCCAGAATCTTCCCAACCCTCCTGCCAAGTTAACTCTGGCAAACTCCAGTAACCCCTCCACTGACAGGCAAGAAATATGGAGCCCATGTTGGGCTCCCTCTGGCCTGTGATTTATTGATGGAGAGTGTGAAATTTTCATTAAAACAGACTGCTGTTTCTCACTCATTTGTCACATTTTTAATTTATATTTTAAAACATTAATAAAACCGACACAATTAATTATTTCTTGAAATGCCAAGTGTATCTGAGACGTGGGCTGTGGGAGGGGGCTTTGGGGATGCCATCTTCCCGTTGCGCTGACATCTCTTCCCTCCCGGGCCCCGTGGCCAGCCCCGCTGCCCCCGGTCTCTGCATGGACGTCATCGTTTCCCCAGTACTGTCATTCTCTTTATCCTGTGACCTCGTCCTGTAGCGCTCGCCTGGTTATGTCTGTGGTCCTGGGGTTGAACAACGCGGTGGGGGACCCCTCTATTCGTTTCCTGCGGAGTTGCAAGTCTTAGCTTGCAAGCCCCCCGAGCTGGACACCCGTGTCCCACCCTCCCCATTTCAGCTTCACTCTAGCAGCTTGGGCTGTCTTTGAGCGGGACGGGGGGTTCCTCCTGCCACAGGCCCCTTGCACTTGCCGTTCCCCTTTCCATCTAAATCCTGCCAGCCCTCAGAGCCTGGTTCCAACCTCACGTAGCCTGCCCCGACTCCCCTCGCGAGATCAAGTCTCCTGTTGTCAGCGCTCAGGAATTTCCACCTTCTCTCTGGCAGCAAGAACGGCTCTTTCAGAGGGACCATTCCAGTGACCTTGAGAGGCTCTGTGCAGATGTCATTGCGTTCGCTGATCTTAGTAAAGGTCAGCGGCGACCTCCCCCTCTCCAGCCACGGCTCGCTATGGTGAGATGCCAGACTTGAAAGCCTCTGCCCAAGTCTGCCTTCTCATTTGACAGATGATGTTTAGCTCCTGCACTGTTCTGGAGTAGAGTACAAGGCTCCGTGGGTTTTGTTACCTTTAACTTACTCTGAAGCAGTTTTGAAACATGCAGTCCTTGGGGGAGAAGACTAATCAGATGGCTTCTTAGAGGAGGGAGTCGGGATTCAGGGTCTGTTCCAACCCTCTCCTCCTGCTCTCATGGAATGAGGACCACTGAGGTGGGGGGACCTCCCCAGGACCAAACCAGAGGTCTGGGAGTGCAACCTGGTATTGTCACTCCCAGCTCTGGATCTTTCTCTGGCACCCCAGGAAGCACATGAAAGATGGCAGCCCTGTCTGCACCAGCCCTCCGTCCCTCCCCTCTGTTGGACTGGACAAGCTCTGTGCAGGTGACGTCCCCCGATGGGGGATTCAGCACGATGCTGCATTCGTCACTGAGCTCGTAGAGCAGAGCCTCCGCTTTGGAAATCCTCTTTCCTTGACAAATGATATATTTCATTTATTTCCCATGATCTTCTTGCATTATTTCAATATTATTAATACTCGGCAAATATATTAAAAAAGTAATAAACTGGCAATTATGATTGTGCTATGGACCCCAAACTGCAATTATTCATTACGTTTCAATTATTAACTTCACTTCAAATGTCTTTCAGCAAAGATTGCAAAAAAGAAGAAAAAATCCCGATGAACTTCTAGACTCTGCCTCCTATGTTTCACTCTGACTTGACATTGCTTTGATTTATCTGCCATCTTAGTGCTAGAGGAATCAAAAGAATAACAAGTTGTCTTCCTCCCTACTTAACAAACAATAACCATCAGCACCTCATATTTTTAGAGGGCTCTGTAAACCATACTTAGTGGCTTGCAATCTATTATTGCACATCTTATTCAGAGACATTGCTAATGAGGCATGCAGGTCCCATAGGATTGCAGTTTACTAAGGGGAAACTGAGGTACGGTGAAGCACAGGGGTTAGGCTGAGCAGACACCTAGATGGTAAGACTTTCCCACAAGCAGCACCCAACACCTCCAACAATATCATGGCACCAACTCCAGTTCTGGGACAAATTCTGACCTAAGGAAAGGTCGGTTGCTGAGGATGAAGAACGTGATGATGATGGACTTGTACATGGTCTACAGTGTGGGCAGCACCACCTTGCTTAACTTCCCAAGAACCCAATGGGGCAGAGACAATTTTGCAGGCAGGTTGGGAAAAATGTGCAGGCAGGTAGTCCAAAATGCCACTGCCGGTACCTAGTAGAACGGTCATCACGGACACAACAATGGTGATAACCATGGTTATTTGATCACTGTCACCATGAGCAAGCTCAGGATGCTGCATGCGCCATCTTGTCAGCCATTACCAATGCCCATGGGGTAGCTTTCCCTCCCACATCTCTTATAAGCAAGCACGCCAAGACCCAGAGAAGACTAAAGGGCTTGCTCAATGTCAGTACCAACCACACTGTCCACCTCACACACCGGTGCTTCTACCATCACCAAGTGCCTGTGCTTTTTATTTCAACCCTCCAAAACAAAAAAGAGTGATGAGAGCAAGACAGAGGACCTAGAAAGGGAGATGCCTTGGAGAGAACCTCTCCGGAGAATTCAGATCAAGACTTACCCTGCAGCCAGCTCTATTCCCTCCACCCCGCCCATCTCTCCTGTTCTCGTTATAGGACAAGTGATAGCTAGAAAGGACACGAGGAAGTCCATTTTTTAAAAATAAGCAAATTGTATTAAATTTTTATGGGCTCATTGTGGGCTGGTTTGTCTGTGGCACTGAAGTGAGTCCTTCAGTCCCCTTCAAAGACTTGTGCTTTGCCTAGATGAATTGTCTGCAATTTCATCCACCGCACCCTCACCCCGGTCATCGACACTGCGAACCCTGCCCTCATCTGGGCAGACCTGGGTGATGTAGCACTTTGGCCTTTAAAATATGCACCATAAATATTTCAGATTTGCTGATGAATGACTTGCTCTCCTTACAAGGCTGCTGAATTTGCAGAGATGGCAGAGGAATGGAGCAAACTTCAAAGCGAGAGTTGCTCCAGGCGTCACAGGAGATGCTGGGTGCTTGGTGGGTGGAGATGAGATACCATCTCAGCAGAGGTCACTGGCTTTCCAAAATGCCCGGCTGTGTCCTGCCAGGGGGTGAGTACCACCCTCCCAGGTGTCACTCTCCTGAGGGGCACAGAGTAGGTGCTTTGTACTCCAATATTCCATGAAGCATCTAGTGGGATCTTCAGAGGTGTGGACACAGAGCATGCCACTCACCTGCTAGAACATTTCAGAATTTCCTGTCCCGCTGTGAATAAAATCCTAACTCCTGATCAAGGCCTAGAAGGTGCTCCGTGATCCATTTTCACCCTTCCTACGAACTTCTTGCCTACTCATTGTCTCTCGCTCATGATATCCCATCCTCATGGAATACGCATCTTCCTCATGCCTTTGCGCATCCTCCATGAATATACAGATCGTATTTCTGCCTCAGGACCTTTGCACTGACTGTTCTCTCTTCTCAGAATGCTCTGCCCCTGGATCGCCCCATGGTTGGCTTCTTCTGGTCTCAACTCAAGTGTTCCCTCAAATGTCAAATGGGATATGATGCTTCAACGCTTAATCCAAAGTAGCTCATCTCAGCCACACTCTACATTACCTGATGTTGCCAGCTGTCATCACTGTTTGAACTTGTTCTGTTTATTTTTGTGTGCTTTACTTGTTTGTCACCTGCCTCATCCCCTCTAACATAAGCACCATAAACATTTCATGTTGTTCATCACTGTGTCCTTACTGCCTAATAGCCCATGATGCTATTAACACTCGGAACACATTTGCTGAATGAATGAAGTGATTATTTCTCAAGCCTCAACGATCTCAGGCTGTGTGCTGAGACACACAGGGAGCCTTTGACTGGAAGTCGTTGGTCTTTAACCTTTCAGGGGCTCGGAGAACCAGCTGTGGGCAGCAGACGCACCCAAGCATGAGGGAACATTGTCCAATTTTGTTCAAGACGCTGGACCCGGAACTTGAAGTCCTCGATGTTGTCATTGAAAGAGTTTTTAGGGCTCTTGACATCCAAATGTGCCTAACTGCAAATCCTAGAGAGGACATGGCTTGGCCAAGTTCACATGGCAGGTTGGAGGCAGAACAAGAATCAACTACAGAACTTGTTCGTTCAATTTCTTGACCTTGACACTGAGGTCCGGGTTCTGAAAGGTTTGGGTTTGAGCCAGTCACCTACGGAGTGTTTCGAACGAAAAGATTTACACTAGCACATTCTAGTATAAGCTGCCCAACCAAGATAGGTGTGTTGGGGCAGAACCCCAGGTAATGTTACAGGTGAGTGCTTTTAGGGGGCACCTGAGCCAGGTAAGCATTCCCATTGGCTCTTTGGCAATTCATCTACTAATATTTTCTTCCTTTCACCAAATTTTCAAAGCCTACTATCACTGGGAAATAAAAATAGCTGAGCTTGCTATAGTCCAACTTGTTCCTTCATATGTGCGGGCCAGAATCCTAGAGATCCTGAATTCACAGCACAGACATTTACCAAGAGAACGGTCCCCATTTCTAGTTCCTTTCCATTAACTACCTGGTTGATGGTATTTCTGAGTGTCCCATGGACTGGTCAGTAGAATGATACAGCGATCATTTCCCTGAACTGACTATCTCGCTGAGCATTGTACTTCTCCTTCAGCTGGATTTGCAGTCCCAGGTGGGGTCCTGGTTTGGGAAGGTTAGATGAACTTGCGCTTATGAGCCCCACTGGTGCAGCCTCGGGGGCTGCTCCCACAGCTCTCAGGGCTGCTCCAAGCACGGCCCTAAAAAGCAGTTCTTGATTTCCCAGCTGCAGCCCTTCCTGTTCCAGTGTCCTAAGGAGGGAGTTAGAATGGGATAAGTTATGTGTTGTGGTTTTAGGCATTAATGAATATGAGAAACTAAATTATTGAATTTTGCAATGCAAATTATATTTTGAACACAAATTCTTCATTTCTGAATGCTAAGGACTCATAAAGAATGTCAATGGTTTATGAATTAGGCCATTAGCATGCAATTTGTGATTCAAACAGCACACCAGCACTGTGTAATAAGTAACTATATAAAGAGTAGAGTTGTCTAAATTTTCAAAATATTTTGCCTGATGCATTAGAAAGTTCTCAAAGGCTCCAGTGGCTGGCCCACCCTCCCCCTCTCCCCCCTTCCCTCCTTCCTTCCTTCTTTCCTTCCTTCCTCTGTTCTACTCTCTCCCCTCCCTCCCTTCCTGTGTCTCTTTCCTTCACTCCCTCTCTCATCTCCGTCCTTCAGCTGGCTACATCAGCCATTCTTCCTACCCTTCCCGATCCTTTCCCACATTACACTGTGGGAGCTGGAGAGCCCTAAAACCTCATCTAACCTAATCCCTTACTTTGTGGATGAAAATTCTGAGACCCAGGGACTGGAAGCATCTTTCCAAGGTCCTGCCCCACAAGGGATAGAGCCAGATGAGGCCACACCCGTGGCATCTCGAGCTGCTGCCCAGCTGGCCTGCCCATGCTGCCGTGCAGTGGACTCAGACACCTTCCGGAGGGCGACTGTTCGTGGAGGGCATGATCAGGGAACTGGCTTCCACGTGGGATAGAGCTGAGGGACCTGGGCAAGAAGAAAGGCAGGAGCGGGACAAACTAATGCAGATGTCTTCTTTCTGCAGCTTGCACCTTGTGCTGGCCTGACCTGAAGGCAGCTTGGACCCAGCAAGTGGAATTGGTATGGAGTCAAATTTCAGTTCTGCTGCAGGAATGAAGAAACATCAGTCTGAGGATGAAGCGCCTGGTGATATGTGGTGAGCATCCCATCACTTAGCGAGGTTCAAATGGGGTGCAGATATGGACGCAGGGAAATCAAAGAGCCAAACCTCCTCCAGTTCAGCGGGTGTCAGTCTTGGCGGTTGCGGTGAACAGTGGGGAGGCTTTAAATTTGCTCATGCTGCAGCCACATCATCCAGCAGTTAAACCAAGATTTCTGGGGGTGGGTTCTGGGGTATCGGTGCTTTTGAAAAGTTCACCTTTCAAGTTCCCAAAGTTTGAATGGGGTTGAGAAGCTCTAGTATAGAGGTGCCATCCACCAGGGGAGCTAAGTATAAATGCAGGTCCCAGGGATTCCGATTCGGTCCATCTGGAGGGGTCCTGGGCACGGCCCAGAGCCCACCTCTCGCTGTGTGCTATTTGACTCCCTTCCCCGCCCCTCCCCCAACCCCCTCACTTAGTGAGGAAGGAGCCTGGTCCCAGGATGAGCTGTCTCCCTTGGGATCAGGTTCCGTCTGCAGTCTCTGGCCCCAAGTGGCTTTGGGGAGTCCTGCGGAGACTTTTGGGGACAGCAGTCAGACATTCAGCTCCAGGGCTGGGACGTGACCCTGGCCTTCAGTGGAAAGCTGGCGGAACAACGGAAGCACCAACCTTCTCAGGAGCCGGGTTTCTTTCGTCTCAGGCCTGCCGAGTCTTGGCTTCTCCCCGTTCAGCTGCAAATTCCTTTGCAAGGAGGCTGGGGTGTGACTGCGTTCCCCTTGTGTCCTCAGGGTCACCCAGAGCCACCCCATACTTTGTAGCCTCTGTGTCATCCAGAGACCCTCAAAGCCAGTGGCTTTCTGCTCGGCTCCAAAGAACGAGGGGCACCTCTAGTCAGCGGGGTCCAGTTTCCAGGCAGATAGTGACAAATGAGCAGAGACCAAAGGAACCTGCCCCGGGGTGCCCGCCGGTGATGACCATGTCTGATAACAGTGTCCCGGGAAGCTCCATTCCGCAAGCCGCGCCAGAAGTGGTGGCTACAAGGCCAACTGCCCACCTGGGGCGATAGAGTATTTACAAGTTAACTTGTACACTTAACCTGTGTTTTATAAAAAGGAGGTTCATGCATTTTTAAGGTGTTTTGTAAATCACGCTGAAGGCTGAATGCAGATTTACCACTTGGGCGGTCAGTTAAGAACCAGGTTATCCCTGCTTGGGAAGAGTTGCAGGCGCCCCCTCCCAGCTGCCCCTCAATAGGCGGCTCCCACCCTGGATTCTACCCCATGTGCGTAGAGCACCCTCTCACGCTTCCTGAATGCTTCAGCGGAACTCGCTGTCTTTGGGGGTGCAGGTCAGAAGGGGGCGGATGTTAATGCTTATTAACTGGAACAGTGTGGGGTGTCTGGAGGAGGGGGTAGCGGTGGTAGCGTCTTCCTCCTTTATGAGAATTTATGGGTTCCTTCCAAGGAGAGTGTGTGAAAACATTCATCAAAAGGATACCTGCACCCCTGTTTACTGTGTATAATAGGTAAGACTTGGAAGCAACCCAAATGCTTAAAAATAGATGACTGGCTCAAGAAGATGTGGTTCATATACACAATGGAATACTATTCAGCAATCAAAAAGACAAACTCATGCCATTCACAGCAACGTGGATGGAACTAGGAGGGATTATGCTCAGTGAAATAAGTCAGAAGGAGAAAGAAAAATATCGGATGGCTTCACTTATAGGAAAAATAGAGGGGAACCAAAGAAGGGATCGGGAAAAAAATAATAACAATAAAAAACACTACAAGACAGACAAAACAAAAACTGACAACTGTAAATCAGAGACACTCTGCAGGGGAGGGGAGGGGGATCAAAATGAGGGCAGGAAGCACAAGGGACTATGGTGAGGGTGCACGGGTGAACTGTGGTGGAAATTCTAGGGGGGGCCACACCTGAGAAAAGAAAGCAAACACTGTACAAAAATGAGCAATGATGTAAAATATACATAAATAAATAATTTGAGAAAAAGGAGAGTGTGTGAATGGGTGTGTATGCTTGTGCACGCAAATCCATGTGCATTTTGGGCGAGCTAATTCACACCTAAAACTGTCAGGAAACAAAGACTTGGCAGATAGGGGATGGGGCGGGGAAATGATCACCTGGAGCAAAGTCGCTAGCAGACCCCTCCCCACTACCTGGAAGGCACAGGGCGGAGAGCCCGACCTGGAATCTGCCCCTTGGTCGATGTGACTTCAGGCAAGTTCCTTGACCTCTCTGGGCAGTTTCCCATTCTGTGAAGTGGAGCAGAACCAGGATCTCCCTTAACGGGCTCACGGCAGGACTAAAGATGGCGCAGAGAGGGCCAAGGCGGCCTGAGGTGCTGGGCGCCCGGGTGGGGGTGCAGGTGACCTCGCCCTGGGGCTGACTTGCTGTGAACTGCCCCTTCCCTGCACCCCCCCACGCCTTGTGCTGGCATCTGTCAAATGAGGGGCAGACTCAGTGAGCTTCAAAATGCCCTCATCTGCAGCTCTCCATTGTGGGGTCCATCTCCCCAAAGGAGAGACAGGCTTTTTTCGCCCATGTGCCCGGTGTGGGCCTCTGGACACTCTGGTGTGGGGTACGGGGCCTGTGGGGGCCTGTGACCACAACTTAAAGAAGGCAGCCGCTTTGGAGCTGAGAACAGCGGGGGCTGGAAGCTAGATGCTCCCGCCCTGCTTCGCCCTGCTTTGCCCTGCACCCCTCCCGGATAGAAGACGAGAACATCACAGCCTAAGCGTCTGCTCTTTTTCTACTCCAAGAAGCAATCACTGTTCCTCCTTTTTATGACCTAGGAGAATGCATTCAGGAGGGTGTCACCCAGCTGCAGGTGTATCGCCTCTTCTTGACGTCCCAGATCCCTGAAGGCAGGATGAATACCTCTGGTCTGGCCATTATGCTGTAGAATTGACAACCAAGTAAATTCCCCCTCCGTGTTATTAGATGGACCTTTCCTTTGCTAACCCCTCCGAAGCTGTTTGGATTGCTTGTCCAGTTTGGGAAGAACCCAGGGAGGTGGGGGATGATTTCCTTTGTGTCCCAACACCTCTGGGTAGGGATGTTAATATCTGAACCTGGAGGATGAGCCTGTCTGCCCCAGGGCCTTTGCACCGCTGGAGTGCTTGTCCCACCCCTCGGAAGTCGCTCCCACCTGGGTCTGTGCCCCTTCCTGCCTCTGGGTGGCCCAATCTGCAGTCATCACGTTTGGCGATTTATCTCCTGCTTACTGTTGCTCTTCCTCCAGGAGAATGTCAGCCGCTCTGTCTTCCTGTTGTATCCACAGCCCCGAGACGTCATCTGGCATTTGGCAGGTGCCCAACACATATTGGATGAGTGAAGGAACTGATGAAGGAAACTCTTTCATCTCCCAGAGCCCCGTTTCCGCCTCTGCTGAGTGGGGGTGACTGGGCCTGCTTCACGGGTATATCTGGGGGGTTGCAGCCCAGGGCTGCCCCCTGCCCTCCCCCCCCAAGTCATGCAGGCTAAGGCATCTTGCACAGTGGGAACTCAGGAAAGACAGATCCCTGCTCCTTCCCCAGCACCCCGGGCCTGGCTTTGCCTCAGCGGAGGGAGAGCACAGACATGTGCCCGGGCAGCAGCAGGGGTGGGAAATGAGCCATGTGTGTGGAAGCTTCGAGGTGGGTTCTGAGCTTGCCAATCACGCAGGGGCTGGAAGGGAAGCACAAGCCTGCCCTGCTGTCTCTCGGGTGTCTGTGTCCTCTCTCTGAGCTGACATCCTGCTCAGACCCCCTGCCCCCCAAGAACCCTGACCTCTTATAACTGTCCCCCAGCTCCCTCTGAGCCAACATGCCTCTTCTTCCTCTCTACCCCATTCTCCTCTCCCACTAGCCCAACGCTCCCGCCCATCCTTTGGAGACCAGGGCCCGCCCACCGAGCCCTGAATGTGAGCCGAGCTCCACGCCCAGCACTTATGCGGATTATCCCATTAATCCTCAGAGGCTAGGTGGGGGTGTCCCACCCGCTGCTCTCCGTGTCTGTGCCCAGGAAGACCCCGCGCCCTTTCCTCCTGCTGGAGACACAACATGGAGAAGGCAGGAGCTGGAGAAAAGGGCAAGTGGGGATCACCTGCCTTCCGGGGTGCAGTGATCGTCCCCCCCAACAACTGGCTCAGGAAGGGGGTGACAAGGCAGAAGAGAAGCAGGGAGTGCCAAGAGAGACAACAATCTCTGCCCACCTGGCAGGGTTTAAACAGGCCTAAACCGGGGGGGGGGTGCTGCTGGGAAGGTGGGGTGCTGGTGTCCCGGGGGGAGCCTAGCGCGCCCTCCACACGACCCCATTCTCCCCTTGATGGGGTGGCAGGCGCGTTGCATCCATGAGAAGACCTGGACTGACGTGCTTGCGTCAGCACCAACAGGGCTCACGCAACCCCGGTTGCCCATGGAGACACGTGACGCACCCGGGGGCGGTGATTTCATACTTTATACGCCCACAGAGGCCACAAAATGGATTCATTTCCGGCGGGGTGCAGTGATGACTTTGAATGAACTTGCAAGGTTTTGCATTTGCTTCCAGAAGCTGCTGGAGACCCAGACTCCGCCACTCGGGCAGCGTTTGCGAAGGCCGCACGTGAGAACGATGCTTCTCATGTGGTCCATACACACAGTGGAATACTATTCAGCATGGAAAGAAGATAAACACATGCAATTTGCAGCGACATGGATGGAATTAGAGGGGATCATACTCAGTGAA